>CM056053.1:235543387-235842600 GCA_029574335.1 Rana kukunoris | reverse complement strand
CCTCTCAAACACTCTCTGTACACTTTCCAAATGTTTATTAACCACTTGCAATTTGACTGGAAAATACTTGATGTCCCCGAAAGGGTCTTGCAAAAATTTGTCACATGAGCCATAATGTACTCAATAACCAAGTAATCTAGTCAAAATAATAAAACTCAAAGCAGTCTATACTACACACTATTCATCTACAAGACTGATGCCGCGTACACACGACTGTTTTTTCATGTCATGAAAAAAAACATGCCTTGCCTTGCATACACACGATCGTGATTAAAAATGCTCGAGCAAAGGGCAGTGACGTACAACAAGTACGATGGCACTATAAAGGGGAAGTTCCATTCGAATGGTGCCACTCTTTGGGCTGATTATGCAAATTCCCTTCTCATAACTCGCTTCTGAGCATGCACTTTTTTCCCCCATCGTTAAAGCCTACACACGACCGGTTTTCACAACGAGAAACACAACGAGAAAAAATAGAGCAAGTTCTAAATTATTAATCGTCATGAAAAATGGTCGCGTGTACGCGGCATGAGGGTTTCTACAAAAAGAAAATGCTTAAAAAAAAATGACCAACAGAAGGATATCTTCTACCTTTGTTTTATTTAAAGTGATTTAAACAACAAAATACAAATGTATTCTGTTGAAAACGTTTTTTATCTGCCTTCCATTTCCTGTTCCCACCCATTATTTCCAGTAATCACAGGTAAAGTGTTGTATAAGCATTTCTGCCTTCTCACTCTGCTTCCTGCTGCTTCTTTCTTCCATCAGTTTTTCATGTCTCTCTGAAGATACTATACATTCTGAGCCCACATCCTGCATCCCTGGCTTTTACTTCCCCACCACATAGCAAAGTACTAAAGCTGCTGTCTATTACATTGATTACTATTTATTACTACCTATCCCTACGAACTAAAAAACTGCATTAGATGATCACAAAGAAACGTTTATTTTAATTTAAAGACATAAACAAACAAAAAGTAGGAATTTATCATCTTACTGAAAGAGACGCTGCCAACATGTATATCAGTTCCCAGATATACTGTACCTAATAGGTGGCTAAATTAATTTGCTAGTTAAGGCACGTGATATTGTGCTAGATTTCTTTTATTTTTTGTTAGGACAGTATCTTCTTTTGCATTATCTAGTATCTAGTGAGTATTACAAAGGCTATGCTAGTGTAGCCCCCTCTAGTGCTAGAAGTGTAGCGTAGATGGTTTTCTTTTGATTTTCAAGTGTAGGTAAATTTGTGCAGGCTTGGCTGGCAGCCAAGCCTGTCTGTGTTTTTCCTGGGTTGGGCAGAGATCCAGGGAGAGCTGGATAACTCACAGGCAACATCACTGAGACCTCCCCCTAAAATGTACTAAAACCTTCTAGAAAGATGAGAGGGTAAGTAAGGTGGAGCTGCCTGGAGTATTCTGAGGGTCCTGACCAATTCCCAACTTGGGTTGGCAGGGGGCAGGCCACCTCAAATAATCTGATTCAGCCTAGCTGGGGAGAAGAGTTCCACGGTGGAAGCCTGAGAGGACTGGGATGGAGCAGTCTGCAATGGGTGCAGAGCCAGGAGGACTGTGGTGGTACGGGCAGTGGAAAGTGGCAGCTGCAGCCAGAAGGGCTGGCAGTGTCTGAAGAGGTGGGACTGAGTCACTGTATAAGGGAATTGGGGAATTATTGGGGGAAGAGAGGGTGCAAGTGTAGTCACTAGTAGTCAAGCATTCAAATGAAATGCCTGTATTAGATCATTCACCTTGTCAGGTTACTTGTAGAAACAATAATATGATCAAAGTCAAAGTCGAAATACTTGTAAATTCATCGGCCCAGAATCCGATACAAATGTGTATCTATCCGGCGGCGTAGTGTATGCTCTTTACGATACGCCTCCGCAAATTTTATGGGCAAGTGCCTTATTCAGAAAGCACTTGCTCCATAAGTAGCTGGGGGTTTGGGAAGCACTGAGTAAGCCTAATTGATGTTGGATGCTACTACACATGTAGTCCTGACTCCAGAATGGTTGAAGTCATTAAATGGATCCTGTTGATGTAATATATCCTAATGGAACAATGGTTTTGATTGTCCACTAGAAGCTGTAAAATCCTGAAATATTCATTTTAATGATTTGTTTGATCACAGTGTGAAACCTTCAGTAAGTGACATTGAGTTTAATCCATCAATGATACACATCTGTTGCGGGATTCAGCTATCAATTCAATGATCGCAGTATATTCAACCATCAATTGCCTAGCAATTGGTCAGCTATAGATTTTTGAAAAAACTGCACAAATATATTGGTGGTCTTAAAACGGTTCAATCTGCTGACAGCGTGTGCTGATTAGTATATACCGTCGTACATCACCACTGAGTAATTTATATCACTCTATACTGTTCAATCAAGCCGATAGCACATGTTAGTTAATCATAACATTTGTACGTTATCACTGTGTTGCACTGTGTCGCGCACAGTGGTGTCGGCTATTTGATGAGAATGTAGCTGATTGCAATTGTATAGGGCCATCTTGAGATAGGTTGAAAAGGGAAAGTGATTCTGATTATCAAAAAGATAATAAGAAGCTTAGATGTCGCAGGCGGGAATAAAGGTAGCATGTCCATATGAAGGAGTATGTTTGGACAGCCATTCATATCCCGATCCAGTAATCTGGCGAACGATGATCCCAGTTTGCAGGTAGCATCCCATCCGATCGCTTCCACTAACTCCGCTAACTCCGTCAGCCTCACTCACCCGGCGCCGCACAGTGTCACGTGACCGTGCAGGGTGGTAATGTCAACGCGTTTCGCCGTGCTCAATGGCGTAGCTTCGTCTCGGATGTTCAATCTCACCCACTGACTATACTAGCTTATGTATGGATCAGTAGGTGATCGACACCAACAGAAAGATAGGGGGAATTATTTTAGGAATAAAATCTGGTCCTGTTTAGGGAGAGAGTAAACCAAATAGTCCATACAGTAACTCTTCTTAATGTAACATTAATACATTGCCATTTACCTTCATGGTGAAGGAGGGTACTAATCAATCAAAGCACCCTTAATTTCTATTTGTGGCTCTGTAAAGTATGAAACCCACCTGTTAATCTACTAAATGTAAAAAGGGAAACACTATACACTATACACAGAAACTCTTAATTGACATATAGGTTACAAATAACATAGAGTATTATGTATATTGAATAGAAGAACGATAACAGTAGATGGAAAGTAGATCAAGTGATGATCTTAGCCGTCCATCTTATAATAGTATGCCATTATCCAAAGGTTAGTAACAGGGTAGAGAAGTAAAAAAAATAGGGGGAAAAAAGGGAATGAAGCAAAACCTTCAATAGTACTTTGGAGAATAAAATAAAATAGAAGTATGAGAATGTGTAGTTGGTTATCTATTTTGGGTATGTAGATACTGATCACATCTATTGTATAGATTGCACTAATAAAATGTTTAGCTATCCAAAAAGACCTGCAGGTTTAGCTCTGTGTTTAAGCCAATTGGTGTAAGTGACTTTAGCCGGTATACCCACCATTTCTCTTTTTGTAAGAGAATCCGATTAAAGTAGCTCCGCCTATTGGGTAGTTTTATAATGTAGATCCCCTTAACTGTAAGGCCCTTGGAGCTCCGGCCGTGAAACTGGGCAAAGTTCTTGGCCAACGGTTTCTCAGGAATTTTCTTTCTCATTTATCTTTCTTAGATGCTCCCCTATCCTGACCTTAAGGGGTCTTTTTGTCTTCCCTATATATATATATCTTAGGACAGGGACAGGTAATCATGTAGATAACTCGAGAGGTCGAGCAGTTAATTAAGTTCTTAATGTCAAAAGTCCCGTTACCCCGGGCATCTGTAAATGTGGACGTTATGTGAATCAGCGGGCATATCTGACACCTATTACATGGAAACATACCGGTTGTACGTGGGTATTTAGAGAGCCATGTCGTTTTCTGGTTCCCTAACGTACTCGGATTGTATGAACACGTCTCCAAGGCTCCTGGCCCGTCGGGCCACCAGCATGGGAGAGGCACTAACAATTTTGGCCAGATCAGTAGTGTTCGTCAGAATACCCCAATGTTTGTCTAAGGCGGAGCGAACAGAGTCCCACTGTAAACCAAAAGATGTAATGATCCATATTGGTTCATCAGCGTCCTTTAGAAACTCATCGACTGGTGGCTTTTTGAGCAGAAGATCTGAGTGGTTTCTGATCGCTGATCTCTTTTTGGCCCTTTTTAGCTGTCTATGTGAGTAGCCAGGCTCACGAAATCTAGCGTACAGCTCTTGGCTTTCACGTTTATAATCATTGACGTTTGAACAATTTATTATTATGTGCAAAAACTAACCGAATGGAATCCCATTTTTCAGCCAATGGGGATGGTGACTGTATCTTTGCGGTACGTTCAGGTAATGAGCTGGCCCTTTTTCAATGAAATTTGTAGGTCACGGAATGAAAATTTTTTTTACAACATAAACTGATGTAATGTGTCGGGTGTACCCCGCCACAGCATCAAAACGTTGTAGATGTAGCACCACCAGGTAAGTACATGGCCCTAAATGGAGGCAGGCATAGGCAAGTGCCCACGCTGCCCGCATTGACGTGCAACAAATTTTATGATAGAACGTACCCAAGAACTGAAAAAAGTTATTGTGCAAAGGAAATTCCAGTAGCTCAATTATGAACTAGTTTTGGGGTCCCGACGCCGGGTACGTATAGTGAAGAAATCTAGCGACGGTGCAGATACCAACCAGATGGGGTATTGACGTATAAAGTAATTCGACATCAATGCCCACCAACACCACCCCATCCGGTTGTTCACACACCCTCAGTTTATCAATCTTCGCCAACACATGTTGCGTGTCCTGCACAAAGGATTTAAGATCATTGACCATCTCCTTCATAAGAGAATCTAAATGTTTCCCTATTCTTTCAAGTAGACCTTGACAGGCTGAAACTATTGGCCTCCCCGGGGGATTCAATAAGTTCTTGTGGACTTTGGGGATAATATAAAATGTTGGAACATTGAATTCCTGAACATTTAGATACAGTAGTTAAACTCCTTTGGCTAGTTTTAACTTGTGATTCAGCTCATTAACGACAAGGGTAAGGGGATTGTGGTCAAGTTACTGGTAGGTCTATTTTTAGATAATGGAGGCATCTTTTGAGACCTTATTCTCAAGTTAGCACATCTAATGACCAGAGTACTGTCATCACTGGATATGTCATTCTCATCCAGGAGTGAGTTTAGTATGTCCAAAGCTCTCTGATCATCCTCTCCAATTAATTCTGCTGTATCGATTGCATTATCTTCTTTGGAGTACAGAGAACGAAAGAAGACCTTTCGTAGAAATAAAGTAACATCTTTGAACACTGTAAACTCATCCATTTTGGCCACTGGTGAGAAGGTCATGCCCTTTTGTAAAAGATTTATATGGTCGGGGGTCAAGTCAAGGTCAGATAAGTTAATGACTTTCATGTCATTTTGTCTGTGGATCATCTGTTGGCAAGGACCCTCTATTGTTATCTTCTCTGACTCCTGATGTAAGTTCGTTTGTGGGTCGTTTTGGGGGGATTTTGGCTTCTGAGCGTAGTTCTAGACTTTGACTTTGGGGGTGGTGCCTGGTCTGAGCCTTGCCTCTTCCCCTCCTGATCTAAAAAAAATTACAGTTTTAGCGGTTTCGTTGTCAGTGTCGCTATTGCCGCTATGTGACTTGGTATGGCGACGTCTTGATTGACGGGGTCCACGTCCAATTGATTTACTACGTCCACAACGTATTGTGAGGTTGAAAACCTTGCCTTTCTTAAAGTCAGCTAAATCCCGCCGAAATTTGTCCTGTTTGGTAATTTTTTCATTTAATTGTACATTTTCTATCTCTTTTTTGAGTAAGTCATTTTGTTTACTAAATTCCTCTTGACTGAGTCACTGTGCCTGCTGAGTCCTGAATGCTGGATACTGACCACGGTGGTCAGTGCCTGAGTCCGGTGCGGGCACTGTGATGAGCTGCTCATCCGGCTAGTACCCAGCCAGCAGCGGCCATAGTACTACTGCATGGACCTGCAATCAGAACTGTGCAAACTGCAGCTGCGGAAGTCAAGGAAGCCCAGAGAGGGCCTTGGATCATCTGAGCAAGGCGGGGTCAAGTCTGAGCCTGGTAACTCCCCTGCGAAGATCGGTGACATTGGGGAAGAAGAGTGGAGATCTGCCTTGGCCTGCAGCCTGGTAACCTGGTAACTGTAAGTACTGCCCAGGAGGAACCAGATAATGTCCCTAAAATTCCAGCTGCTTCTGTGTGCTCTGCTGACCCCACCTGAAGGAATCAGTGCAGGAGGGAGATGTGTTCTTACTGTAGGTGAGCCACATGGAGAAAGTAGAGACAGGGCCATAGATTGGGGTTACCCCAGACTCAAAACAGAGTATGTTTGACCATTTTCCAGAAGCACATTTGTGAGGTCAGGCAATGATGTTGGATGACAAAGCCTGGCTTGCATTCACCACTCTAATTCTCATTCTGCATCAACCTTGCTTTGTGCACTGGTGGACAGTCATGTTGGAACAGGAAGGGGCATCCCCAAACTGTTCCCACCAAGTTAGAAAAATGAAATTGTCCAAAATTTCTTGGCATGCTGACGCCTTAAGTGTTTCCTTCATTATAACTAAGGGGCCAGGCCCAATCCCTGAAAAACAACCCAACGCCATAATCCCCCATCCACCAAATGATTTGGACCAGTGCATAAAGCAAGGTCCAAGGTGCAATGCAGTGTACTTTTGGCTTTCCTACACTTTGCAATAGACTTCTATTATATTCGCACTTCAGAATGGACTGAAAAATTTAACAAATTCACAGCGCAGCATTGTGAACCAGCACTTAGAAACATATTTACTTAGAAAAATGGTGAGCTGTTTAATACTTATTTTACCCGCTGTATATATGAATTATACAAAAACTAGCCAATCAGATGTGTTTGGCCTGAAATAATACAGGGGGTCCCAGGGCCGTCTTAATAGCATCATGGGCCCCTGGGCAAAGTAATGCTCTGGGGTCCCTACAATGAAGACAGTGCATGTAAACAGACATCAAGTAGGTAGGAGGCAGACTGCCTCCCCTGTGTATCTACCACTCCCAGTGCCATCATAGGGCCCCCAATTTCAGGGCAGTGTGGGTTCAAGGACCATCTGCTTTGGGGAAAGGGCAGGGGCCCCCCATGCAGCTGGGGCCCCTGGGCAGTGCCCAGGTTTTCCCTCTCATTAAGACTGCCCTGACTTACGAACAACTCCTACTTATGAACGGGATGTATCTGCCGTTCTGCCCATGTGTGGGCATTTTCGACGGCGGGCACATATGACGGAACATCAGAAAACATTGGAAAATTATGTAATTGCCGTTCTGCACATGCGGTTTACGACTTACGAACATTTTCGACTAAAGAACAAACCTAAAGTCCCTAACTTGTTCGTAAGTCGGGGACCCCCTGTACTTTAGATAAATATAAAAAAAAAAAAATATATATATATATATATATATATATATATATAATTAAATATTAACAACACTTCGTGTGATGTCTTGGTTTATAACATACCCATGTTAAAGTGGGGTTCCAACCCCAATTTGCATTTTTTAAATGCATTTCCTTTTAACAATCGTTGTTGTGCTAGACCAGGGGTCTCCAAACTTTTCAAACAAAAGGGCCAGTTTATTGTCCTTCAGACTTTAGGAGGGCCGGGGAGTGTGGCCAGCAGGGGCAAAGATGTCATGGGCCTGGCATCAGTGAGAATAAATATGGCCTCAGGGTTGGTGCTCAAAGAGGAGGAGTATTGCCCCTATTAGGAGGAGGAATAGTACCCCGTCATTGGTATCGGTGGAAGAAATAGTGCCCCGTTGTTGGTGTTGATGAGAGGAATAGTGCCTCATATCAGTGGGAGAAATAGTGCCCCAAGGGCCCGGATAAAGGCTATCAAAGGCCCCTGTGCTAGACAGTCACTTACCAGGTAAAAATCCGCCGCCGCTCCGCATAATTCTTCACATCGAACACATTATAAAATTCAGTTCTGATTGGTGTCATTTTGCTTGTGGGCATTGTGAAGCCCACAAGCAATTACTTCCGGGAATCGTCTGGTGACGACTGCTAAAGGGCCGCCCAGTCCCGCCCCATTCTTGCGCATGCGCAAGACAGCAGCAGTGCTGTGCCATCAACCACTTGGGTTGCCATCACAACGGGCAGCGGCGTCTGATGTTCCCGCCGTTGTGATGGCAACCAACAACAGCAGTGTAAGGAGCTGGAATCGCGTCACTTCCTGTTTCGAAGTCCCGAGATTCCAGCGATAGGGGTAGCGCACTGCATCCTGGGAAATGATGACACACATTTCCCAGAAGCATTAGCGTTCGGTGGAGTAAAACATATTTTTTTTTTAGGTGTAATGTGCACTATAAAGGAAAAAACATGTTTTGATGGAAACTCCACTTTAAGGCACTCTTCATTATTACACACGTCAGTTGTTTTAGTTCATATGCTTCGCTATAGCTGGAAACAAGTAAACACTTCACTTTGTTTTAGTATTATAGACAGCATAAAATATACCATTTTTATATGATATCATTTGGATATAATGCAAATAGTTGTACCGTCAGAACTTGAAAAATCCTCATCCAGGCCACAGAGAATAGCCAAGAGATATTTCTTAGGTCAATATTTCCACAAAGGAACATTAAAAAGGAGTTGTTCATCTATTTACAGTGTCATCTCAGAAGAGAAGAAACATCTGTCACTGGGATGAAACATCTGTCCCTGGCTTTGGTTCATACTGGTCTTTCAAGGGATTGTCCTTTCACATTTGGATCATCCGACACGTGTTACTAATATGATATTTTGGTAAAAGTTGTTGTGTAAGAAAAAAAAAGAGATGACAGATTAGAACAGCAGGAAAATAATCAGTCAGGTTACCTATTGAAATGTCAGAATAATTTATTGAGTGTATCTGCAAGCAAGAAAATAAATATATTGGAAGCAATCTTCCGGGTGTGTCCAGCCTGTATATTACAGAGCCTTTTCTGTTCTCTGTGTAATAGATTGTTTTCACACCACTGGAAGTCTTCGACATTTCATGTGTCTGAAGTGAACTGTATACATCGCCAATTGTTTTGTGGTTCTCATCAGGCCTTGTCGTTTTCTTTTGTTTTGTGACTAAATATATAACAGATGTCCTGGCAAGACTCTCCTCCGAAGGCATTTAGTACAGGCAGTCCTTCATAGTCTCAGACCTCTGGCAACATTCATTACCCCTGTGGATCTGATCTAGCGCTACTTGGCAGTGGTACTGATAGCATCCGAAGTCAATGAAAGCACTGGAGTATTTCAAATCCTTGCTTCACAATAATACTAGAACGCTTTGGTTATATATAGAACTGTATTTACAAGGCTAGTTCTGCTCCATGAGGAAAGCTGATGGCTTTGTAGTGTGGCGCCTTGTTTCTGATGGATGCGTAGCAGAGCACAGCTTTGGGCAGGGATGGACTGAGACCAAAATTTGGCCCTGGACTTTATCCAGACTGGCCCACTTTGTTTGCAAACAAGAACAAAAACAGTATATAAACTATACGCAATTGTACAAAAAAACATAAGTAGCATAACATAAAGGATTCCTCACTCACCTCTTTTATTATTTCACTTATTCTCCTCTGTATTTTCCTCATTCTTCTCACATCACTGCATGAAGTGGAGGGCGAGCTGCACAGCCATTACTTTGACAGGCTGTCACTGAAACTGGCCCACTGAGCCATCGGCCCACCGGGAAACTCCCTGGCTTTGGGTACCGCTTAGACTCGAAGAAGAGCGGCTGATTATTTCTCAATTGCTCTGGCACAAAAGACAAAAACGGCTCTCAGACTCTACTTTTTAGATCCTAGAAGCATCTGTTTCTTACATTCTGCATTTATACATATTTATTTTTCTCTCTGCTCTTTACTCTTGAGGATCTTTTTAAAACAAGCTTGTCAAAACATCAGTCCTGTTAAATAACCAGGAAACATGTCAGCATAGCTTTACATTTTTAATTAGAAGTGCTAGAAGAAGCTCTCCAAAGTTGACCAGATGAAACAAACATAGTTGCCTTGTTTTGCACTAGTTCAAGTAAAACTCCACCAAAACCTTTTATTTTTTGGGGCAGGAAGGGGAGTGGTAAGGTGGTGCAGTAATAACCACTTTATTTTTTTTTCTTTGTTCTTCTTCACGCTCATTATGTGTCACTTACCTGAAACTGAAGCCTGCAATGTCACCGCTCTCCCCCGTTGTAGGAAGCATCCATTCTTCACCCCTATTCCTTCTCGGGGCCACTAACTCCGGCTAGGTGTCTGGCCGGGGTCGTATGGGCACAGGAGCCGCCAGTCACGGCATGACCCCAGCGTGCCCTTTCTAGAGTGCGCATGCGCCAAATACTCGGTATTTGGTGCATGTGCGGAAGACATCGTCATACAGGGAATTGTAAATATCTCCAGCACCTACAGGTAAGCCTTAATCTAGGCTTTGCTGTAGGTGAAAATGGTCTGAAATGGTTTACAACCACTTTAACCACTAACCAGCGATCCAGCATACTGGCATCAGCGCCAGTATGCTGTTTTTTTTTTTTTTAATTGCTCCACTTACTGTGTAATCATGGCTTTTCGAAAATAGCCGATTTAGGACTCGGGTATTTCCGGCGCTATACGGCGCCTGCACACAGACCTAGGAGCTGACTGCGCAGGCGCCGTATCTCTCCGAGTCCTATTTTCGGAGGGCGTGACGCACCATAGCCATAGGACTCAGAGAAATACGGCGCCTGCGCAGTCAGCTCCTAGGTCTGTGCACAGGCGCCGTATAGCGCCGGAAATACCCGAGTCCTAAATCGGCTATTTTCAGAAGCCGTGACAGGCTATAGCGGCACCATCCACCGCGGGGGAGGTAAATGAAAATTAATGATTACACAGTAAGTGGAGCAATTAAAAAAAAAAAAAACAGCATACTGGCGCTGACGCCAGTATGCTGGATCGCATGGGAAATAGTATATTTAGGGTGAACCACCGCTTTAAGGACCGCCTCCTGCACATTTACGTCGGCAGAATGGCATGGCTGGGCACATGCACGTACAGGTACATCTTCTTTAAGTGCCCAGCCGTGGGTCCGAAGCTCCGTGACCGCGGGAACCGATCGCCGCTGGAGTCCCGCGATCGGTCCCTGGAGCAGATTACAGAGAAAAAAAAAGCAGACTGATGTACTAGTCCTATACAGGCTGTCACCTGTCAGTATATTAGGAAGAGCGAATGTAGTCTAGCTAAACTCAATACAGTGTATAAATATATATACAACACCTGGGATGCATATATATCCCCTACACACTGTAACTCTAACTGACTAGCCTGCCTGCCTGCTCTATCTAATTCCAAAAAATTACACTCTCTCTCTCTCTCTCTCTCTCTGTAAACCACGCAACACACATAGATTACAGAGAAAAAAAAATAGGGATGTCCCGATACCGATACTAGTATCGGTATCGGGACCGATACTGAGCATTTGCGCGAGTACAAGTACTCGCGCAAATGCTCCCGATGCCTGGCCGAATACTTTTTTTTCCGAGAGCGGGTGGAGAGGGGGTGGAGGGGGAGTGGAGTGCGGGTGGAGAGGGGGTGTAGAGGGCGCGGAGAGGGGGTGGAGAGGGGGCGGAGAGCGGAGCAGAGCAGTCCTCGTATGGAGGAGAGGAGAGCTGCCGCCTAGTCCCCTAAGACAAAGCCAAGTCAATGCCTGCATCCGGGACATGCCTCAATTTAGGGACATGGCTGCATTAGGGACATGGCTGCATCAGAGACATGGCTGCATTAGGGACATGGCTGCATCAGGGACATGGATGAATTTAGGGACATGGATGAATTTAGGGACATGGCTGCTTTAGGGACATGGCTGCATCAGGGACATGGCTGCATCAGGTACATGGCTGCATCAGGTACATGGCTGCATCAGACATGGCTGCATTAGGAACATGGCTGCATCAGGGACATGGCTGCATTAGGGACATGGCTGCATCTAGGAACATGGCTGCATTAGGGACATGGCTGCATCTAGGGACATGGCTGAATTTAGGGACATGGCTGAATTTAGGGACATGGCTGAATTAGGGACTTGGCTGCATTAGGGACATGGCTGCATTAGGGACAATGCTTAATTTAGGGACATGGCTGAATTTAGGGACAAAGCTGCATTTGGGGACACAAGGCTGCATTTAGGGACACGTGGATGCATTTAAAAAAAAGTATCGGTAATCGGTATCGGCGAGTACATGAAAAAAGGGTATTGGTACTTGTACACGGTCCTAAAAAAGTGGTATCAGGACAACCCTAAAAAAAAAGCAGACTGATGGAGTAGCCCTAAAAAGGACTGTTTGGGGTGCTGTCAGGACGGTTGTCTTTACAGCAGAGATCAGATGAGTCTTTCAGGACTGGAGTGGACACTGAATACACTGCCCTAGCTATAGATTTCCCTATTAAATCAGCAGCAGCTACACTGTCCCTCTCTTACTAAGACTGCAGCTTCCGAATGAATCTAAAATGGATGCTATACAGGAGTTGGGAGGGTTAGGGAGGGAGGGTATGCTGCTGATTGGCTGGAATGTGTCTACTGACTGTGAGGTACAGGGTCAAAGTTTGCTCAATGATGGCGAAAAGGGGGCGGATCGAACATTGCATATGTTCGCCCGTGGTTGCGAACGCGAACAAGCGATGTTTGCCGGGAACTATTCACCGGCGAACAGTTCTGTACATCTCTATTTATTATATTTTATATTAAATATGTAACAATGTATGATACTAGTATTGCTCACTTTAGTTTTGACTGTACAATGGAGAAATAAAATGATGTTTTTGCCATTTCAGAGACCACTTTCCTTAGGACAGGAAAAGGATGGAAATCTCTCCAAATAATTTTTTCGTTTTTTTTTTTCCTGTCATGGTCCCTGTTGGTAAAAAAAACATTCCTCCTTTCTTGGCTGAGAGCCATTATAAAGATTATAAAGAGAAGAAGTAAAGAGATGCTCCCTTATTCCCTATTCTGTTAAAACAGACTTGAAGTAAGGTGAAATCTCCTAAATGGAGGAACAGACAACCAGACAACAAGTTGACAAGGATTCTAAATCTTCTAAACTACTGTAATAGAGATGTCATTAAAGCAGAGCTGTATCCTGGCCTAGGCCAACAAGGCCGAGGCCTAGGGCAGCACGTTGCAGGGGGGCAGCACGGAAAGAGTCTCCGCCGGCTTGCACTATTAGTGTAGCGCCAGTCCTATGGGAGGCAAGCATTCCGTAACTGTAGGGGGGCGAAGCTTCTAATTTTGACTGTCCTATCATCCTGGACCACAAACCTTCCTCACTGTGCTATATGTTTTCTGCTGTACCATTGGCATGGTTTATATCTTTTTAGTCCTCTCCATAAAATTATCAGAATTTTGGGCCTAAAGTAGAACTTTAGGAACACTTTTCTATTTAATTTTGGATAGAGTAAGGTAAGGGAAGGGCAGGTCTTTAACAGCAAGGGGTGTGGCCTCCACAGGAAGGGGTGGGTCATATTTTAAATTAGGGTTGCACAAGTTTAGTCAGGCCTAGGGCAGCACAAAACCTAAATACATCCCTGCATTAAAGTGTAAAAAAAATAATTCCATTTTAGCTAGAATAGGGAATGTGCTTTTGGGAAGATTTTACCCTTACTTTCTGTCCTGAAGACACAAAAGGAAGTTACAGGAAATCTCTCCAAAATGAATGTATATCCCCCTCTTACAGCTTGTATGCGCTAGCATCTGAAGTTTGATCTGCAGTGAACGGCTTTTTAGAGAGCATTTGACAGGTGAGGAGCAAGTTTTATGTCAACTCATCACTGTCTGTCTTAACCCCTAGAAGCCCGCACCACTGCACCACAGAGCAGAATAGGGGGGAATAGTTTTTACCATGGCATGTGTATACCCCTGTACCACTGCCTTTGCTTAGTTTAGCTTAAAGTGGTTGTAAACCCTTAGAATCCACTTTATGCTACAGGTAAGCCTATATTAAGACTTACCTGTAGCTACCCAGGATATCTCCTAAACCTGCACGGTTTAGGAGATATCCCCATGTACCCTGCATGTGCCGAACTTGCAGGGTTCCCTTTCACTGTAAAGAGGGACTCTACAGACTCTGATGTAAGGGAGAACTCAGGGATTCTAACATAAGAGATGTTTTGAGAACTCTGATGTAAGGGGGAACAATGAAAACTCTGATGTAAGTGGGAACAATGAGAACTCTGATGTAAGTGGGAACAATGAGAACTCTGATGTAAGGGGGAACAATGAGAACTCTGATGTAAGTGGGAACAATGAGAACTCTGATGTAAGGGGGAACAATGAGAACTCTGATGTAAGGGGGAACAATGAGAACTCTGATGTAAGTGGGAACAATGAGAACTCTGATGTAAGAGGGAACAATGAGAACTCTGATGTACTCTGAGTAAGGGAACAATGAGAACTCTGATGTAAGTGGGAACAATGAGAACTCTGATGTAAGTAAAGAGGGAACAATGAGAACTCTGATGTAAGGGGAACAATGAGAACTCTGATGTAAGTAAGGGGGAACAATGAGAACTCTGATGTAAGTGGGAACAATGAGAACTCTGATGTAAGAGGGAACAACTCTGAGAACTCTGGGGGAACAATGAGAAACTCTGATGTAAGTGGGAACAATGAAAACTCTGATGAGGGGGAACAATGAAAACTCTGATGTAAGTGGGAACAATGAGAACTCTGATGTAAGGGGGAACAATGAGAACTCTGATGTAAGTGGGAACAATGAAAACTCTGATGTAAGTGGGAACAATGAGAACTCTGATGTAAGAGGGAACAATGAGAACTCTGATGTAAGAGGGAACAATGAGAACTCTGATGTAAGAGGGAACAATGAGAACTCTGATGTGAGTGGGAACAATGAGAACTCTGATGTAAGGGGGAACAATGAAAACTCTGATGTAAGTGGGAACAATGAGAAATCTGATGTAAGAGGGAACAATGAGAACTCTGATGTAAGGGGGAACAATGAGAAATCTGATGTAAGGGGGAACAATGAGAACTCTGATGTACGGAGAGGACTCTGATGTAAGAGGGAACACTGTGGCCTCTGGTGTAAAGGGGAACCCTGATTCATCTTAGTGTAATTACTCAGAGGCAGAAAAGGGGAGGCTTCAGCCACAGACAGGGATGGATGGTGAGCTCACTCACCCCTTGGTAGTGAGCACCTCTCATCCAGATGTATCTGAGGCTGCTGGACTTCAAATTTCCAGCCCCAACTTTCCTTTTCTAAAGGCACAGCACCCGGGATTGGAGTGTGGGCAGACACAGAGGGGTAGGGGCGGGAGGAAGAGGAGAAGATCGAGCCTCCTCTCCCGTCTGTGTGTGGTGGGATTGTTATGGCTGGCTTTGGACAGTATGAAGGTGTGTAACAGACACTCTCAACTTGGACAACTGCAGCCAGCAACTCTGCTGGGAAGCCATAGTCTATTCTGAATAATGTGTCCGGGTTTCAGGCAGTTTGAAACCCGGACACATGATTCCAAACCCGAACTGTCCAGGTGAATCCTGGACAGGTGGCAACCCTAGTGTGCACCCCAAATCTCAAACACATATGGGTGGGTGGGTGTATATATACGGATGGTGTCAATAGAGCAGTGAACAGTGTCAATAGGGCAGAGATTGGTGTCAGCAGTTTTTCATTTTTATTATTTTATTTTGTAATATTTTTTACACTTTTTTAGGAGCCTCGTTAGGGAGCTTTAGTGAAATATCAGGGGTCAAAACAGGAGGAATGTGCACCACACGGGGTGATAAGGGTGTGCCCAGGCACACCCTGTGCGCACGCCTATGCCTACCCTTAACGAATATGAATTTATCCGAAGTTACTAATTATCCAAAATTATGAATGGAATGTAACAAAAACAATTCAAGAACAGCAGCCTTTTCCTTCACTACAGAGTACACTGAAATAAACAAGGACTTTATAGCAGGACTTTGAAGTGCAGGCAAGGAGGCATGCCCACAAATGAGTGTAATGCAGTGAGGAAAACAATATATTAATACGGTTACTTCTCATGCCCTTTAGATGGGAGCATGATTAGAGTTAGTAAGCATTTTAGGAGGAGATTTCCCAGTTAATACACAGGCAGAGAAGACCACATAATGCTACTCCAGAATGTGCCTAAATGGTATGTGGCATACAAGCCCCGATACCAGCTCATTTCATCAGACCATTGGGGGCTCCCCCCAGCCTGACAGTGCCTGATTATGGTTTCCACTTTCAAACCGCACTTAAAAACATACAGTTTCCTGTGAACATGCAGAACGAGGTAGTAAAGTTTAGAAAAACAAAAACGTTTTTTTCCTACTGCAAGGCAATGCCAAAATGTGCTGGTATGCATTATAAAAGACTCAGGCCCCGTACACACGTCCGAGAACCTTGTCGGCCTAAACCCATCGTTCCGACCGACGAGCTTCCCGATGAGCGGCCGAAAAAGCTTGTCGAGCCAAAGTCCTCATTGAACAACGAGGAAAAAGAGAGCGTGCTCTCTTTTTTGGCTCGACGAGCTTCCTGACGGGAGGCTCGTCGGAAGTGTACACACGATCGAGCTTCTCGCCAGAATATGTCTCCCAGCGAGCTTCTCGCTGGATTCTGCCGAGAAGCTCGGTCGTGTGTACGCCGCCTTACTTGAAACAAAGCCCTCTGACAGGGCTTCCATCTTCACCTAGGTCTTTCTTCCAGGTTCTCGGGCTCCGGCTACTCGAATGGTTGAGCCGTTATGACATCACTTCCACGCATGCTCGCGGGAGTCCCGGCCGCAACACAGGGCTCTGAAGGGACAGCATGAATATCAAAGCATATGCGCTGGTGACGTCACTGGCTGTCAAACCAGCGAATATCTCCTAAACGGTGCACATTTAGGAGATGTTCGTATACATTTTAAGGGCCCTTTCACATGGGGCGGATCAGTAATGATCCGCCTCCGTGTGTCCGTTTGCTCAGCGGGGATCGCTCCGTTGATCCCTGCTGAGCCGGCGGATGACAGGGACTGCCCTGTCAGATCTCCGCTCTCCCCCATGGGGGGGGTCGGATGAACACGGACCGTCTGTTCGTGTTCACCCGATCCGCCAGACAGATGGAAAGTGCTCTTGCGGTTACAGGGATGACACAGCCCATTTAACACTGGCAGGGGTGCTTAAAATTATCATGTTTTTATTTAAAATTTAAAATTTTGATTATGAAGATGGAGTTCAACTTCAATTCATTAGTGTATTTAAAGTGGAGTTCCACCCTAAAAAAAAATACACAAAACTCCTGGAAAAAAAAAATAGAATTTTTTTTTTTTTTACTAACCAGAAATCCCAGTTGCTATGTGTTTGTTCCTAATCTGCCTCTTCCTAGTCCTCGGCAGGTCTTCTTCCTCGTCCTACTCGCGGTGTCTTCTGGGTAATGGGGTATGCTGTCTTCTGGGAACACTGCGAGACTCGCGCTTACGCAGTAGGAAATGGGCAGTGAAGCCGCAAGGCTCCACTGCCCGTTTCCCTTAGTGAGGATGGCGGCGCCGGGACCTTCCAGGATCGAAGGGTCGGCCTCGAGGGGCCAACATCGCAAGGTCGCCTTTGGACAGGTAAGTGTCCTTATTAAAGGTCAGCAGCTACACGGTTTGTAGCTGCTGACTTTAACTACTTAATGCCCGCCCACTGTATATATATGTCCTATTTTTAAAGATGGATATCCCGGTAACGGCAGCAGCTGCTGCCACAACCGAGATATCCATCTTTACAGTGGGCGGGCCTGTCTACGATAACGTCAGTCTCCGCGGCGGATTCGCCGCAAGATCGCCATTATCGTGGTGGGAGAGGCCCCCCCCTCCCGCCGCTCTCCCGTGCCCTCTGATGCTTACCGTTGCCGTCGGTAGCGGCGGAGGCGATCGGGTCCGTTCGCCAGCTGACTGGGGATGCGAGTGAGGGAAAAATGGCCCCCACCCGTCGTCCCCATAGCTCTGCTGGGCGGAAGTGACGTCAAAACGTCAGTCCCGCCCAGCGTCTTAAAGAAACATTTATTTTTTTTGCATTTAAGTCTCATATTTAAGAGGACCTGTCATGCTTTTTTCTATTACAAGGGATGTTTACATTCCTTGTAATAGGAATAAAAGTGATAATTTGTTTTTTTTTTTTTTTTATTTCAGTGTACAAAATTATAAAATAAATAAAAATAAATCTGAAAACAAAAAAAAAAAAACATTTTTTAAAGCGCCCCGTCCCGACGAGCTCGCGCGCAGAAGCGAACGCATACGCGAGTAGCGCCCGCATATGAAAACGGTGTTCAAACCACACAAGTGAGGTATCGCCCCGCGATCGTTAGAGCGAGAGCAATAATTCTAGCCCTAGACCTCCTCTGTAACTCAAAAAATGCAACCTATAGAATTTTTTAAACGTCGCCTATCAAGGTTTTTAAGGGTAAAAGTTTGACGCCATGCCACGAGCGGGCGCAATTTTTAAGCGTAACATTGTTGGGTATCATTTTACTCGGCGTAACATTATCTTTCACAATATATTAAAAAATTGGGCCAAATTTATTGTTGTCTTATTTTTTAATTCAAAAAAGTGAATTTTTTCTTTAAAAAAAGTGCGCTTGTAAGACCGCTGAGGAAATACAGTGTGACAAAAAGTATTGCAATGACCGCCATTTTATTCTCTAGGGTGTTAGAAGAAAAAATATATAATGTTTGGGGGTTTTAAGTAATTTTCTAGCAAACAAAAATGTTTTAGTCTCGTAAACACCAAATCTGAAAAACACCCTCGGTCCTTAAGTGGTTAAAAAAAAAATCGCGGGTGGAATCTCGCTTTAAATCTGCTAGTGCAAAGAACATTACCCTCCCCAGACTAACAATGCTGCTGTCCAAAGGTACCCCCTGTGCTTATTCATCCAGAGTATCGTCTCTATAATACAAGAAGTGTGTTGTTACTGGTCAGATGACCAGGTGAAAATAGAGGGTAAAAAAAACGAATCTAATGATTTGTAAGTTAAATAACACAAAAATGGTCATGGTGGGGGCACGCGCGGGCACGTGACGGGGGCACCTTCTGGAATTTTGAAATGGTCTGCATTCTTCTTTTTTTTATATAAATCTTTATTAGACAAATTTAACCCAGCATGCATGCATGACAATGTTGTCTCACAGAGAGAGCGAGGCAGAAGCTCTTTGCTGTGTCATCAGGGCCAGACTTACCATTGGGCTTGACTGGGCTCAAGCCCATGGGCCCGCCTAATAGGGGGCCCCGGGCTCGTTGGTGGCAATCCCCGCCCGCAATTTTTTGGCAATCCCCTCCCGCAATTTTTTGGCAATCCCCTCCCGCAATTTCGCAGCATTCCCCTCCCGCCGCAATTTCACGGTAATCGCGCAAATCGCAGCAATTTCGGCACCCCTCCCGCTTAACAACTTTGGCGGATGGATGTAATCCTCGGCACCCCCCCACTCAACAACTTTGATGCTCCAGGGGACCCCTTCAATGCAGCTGTGTAAGGGGGCCCCAAAATTAAAATTACTGAAGGTGGCCCTGGGAAAATGTAAGAAGTCCATCTAGCCGGCGCTGACTTTGCTCGGTCGGCGGATTCCCCCCTGCTCAACTAGTGTATGATCCGCCGGGCCCGCCACTCATCAACAACTTTGATAGGTCGGTCGGCGACTCCAGCCCCCCCCCCCCCCCGCTTAACAAATATGATCGGTCGGCAGTAACAACCCACCCCCCTTCTCTGCTCCAGGGGCCCCCACCATTATTAAGCCCAGGAGCCCCCACCACCCTAAGTCCTGTCCACTTTAGCAGTGGCTAAGTATGGGAATATGGCTAGCTACCTCAGAGTGTTTGTGATGCTGCAGAAACAAAGTAAGGTTATCATTTATATCTGTGTATGACAGGTTGGATTCTAAAAGGTACATCTTGCTTGTCAGGCCTTAAATCAGAGAGAGATTTCCTTACATGCACTGACAATGGTCAGTTGTGTGGGCAGCTGGTAGATTCCTCGAAAACCTTGCACTTGTTTTTCACTTCCATATCTAAAAAGGAAGCAATATTTCCAAACCCCTACAAGAAGAGCAGCCTGTGGGCCGGGCCGTGCCGTGGCTCCATGTATGAATGGACACAGGAAGCTGCTTGCTGTGGCAGGAGGAGATTAAGCCGAGAGTATTAGTGTGATAAAGCGGCTGTCAGACACGCGGGTGATCGCCGAGCCCCAGGTCAGCCAGATCCAGTGTAAAAGTTCACCTTACAGATTTGTCTGTAAAGATGAACTAACCCTTTAAAAAACATGGGGTGAGACTTTTCATGACAATTACATTTACACCATGATTATGGCAACGTCAACACCGGGGCACTTAAAAAACGTTTTTTTTTTCCCTATGAACCCTGCTCACACTGCATGGGACACGCGCGGGCATGCGATGGGCACGCGGCGGCACGTGATGGGGGCACGCGCGGGCACGTGATGGGGGCACGCGCGAGCACGTGATTAGGCACGCGGCGGCACGTGATTGGACACGCGCGGGCACGTGACGGGGGCACGCGGCGGCACGTGATTAGGCACGCGGCGGCACGTGATTGGACACGCGCGGGCACGTGACGGGGGCACGCGGCGGCACGTGATTGGGCACGCGCGGGCACGTGACGGGGGCACGCGGCGGCACGTGATGGGCACGCGGCGGCACGTGATTGGGCACGTGACGGGGGCACGCGGCGGCACGTGACGGGGGCACGCGGCGGCACGTGATGGGCACGCGGCGGCACGTGATTGGGCACGTGACGGGGGCACGCGGCGGCACGTGAATGGGCACGCGCGGGCACGTGATTGGGCACGCGGCGGCACGTGATGGGGCACGCGCGGGCACGTGGTGGGGCACGCGCGGGCACGTGACGGGGGCACGCGGCGGCACGTGATTCGGCACGTGAATGGGCACGCGCGGGCACGTGATTGGGCACGCGCGGGCACGTGACGGGGGCACGCGCGGGCACGTGACGGGGGCACGCGGCGGCACGTGATTGGGCACGCGGCGGCACGTGAATGGGGCACGCGGAGGCACGTGAATGGGCACGCGGCGGCACGTGAATGGGCACGCGCGGGCACGTGACGGGGGCACGCGGCTGCACGCGCGGGCACGTGATGGGGCACGCGCGGGCACGTGACGGGGGCACGCGGCGGCACGTGATTGGGCACGCGGCGGCACGTGAATGGGCACGCGCGGGCACGTGATTGGGCACGCGGCGGCACGTGAATGGGCACGCGCGGGCACGTGATTGGGCACGTGGTTGGGCACGCGCGGGCACGTGACGGGGGCACGCGCGGGCACGTGACGGGGGCACGCGCGGGCACGTGACGGGGGCACGCGGCGGCACGTGATTGGGCACGCGGCGGCACGTGAATGGGGCACGCGGAGGCACGTGATTGGGCACGCGCGGGCACGTGATTGGGCACGCGGCGGCACGTGAATGGGCACGCGCGGGCACGTGACGGGGGCACGCGGCTGCACGCGCGGGCACGTGGTGGGGCACGCGCGGGCACGTGGCGGCACGTGATTGGGCACGCGGCGGCACGTGAATGGGCACGCGCGGGCACGTGATTGGGCACGCGGCGGCACGTGAATGGGCACGCGCGGGCACGTGGTTGGGCACGTGGTTGGGCACGCGATTGGGCACGCGCGGGCACGTGACGGGGGCACGCGCGGGCACGTGACGGGGGCACGCGGCGGCACGTGATTGGGCACGCGGCGGCACGTGAATGGGGCACGCGGAGGCACGTGATTGGGCACGCGCGGGCACGTGATTGGGCACGCGGTGGCACGTGAATGGGCACGCGCGGGCACGTGACGGGGGCACGCGGCTGCGCGCGCGGGCACGTGGTGGGGCACGCGCGGGCACGTGACGGGGGCACGCGGCGGCACGTGATTGGGCACGCGGCGGCACGTGAATGGGCACGCGCGGGCACGTGATTGGGCACGCGGGTGCACGTGATTGGGCACGCGGCGGCACGTGATGGGGCACGCGCGTGCACGTGATTGGACACGCGCGGGCACAATAGGAGTTGTCAATGTTAGATGCATGCATGGCCCACAACACATGACATGAAGCTGACTGTAATTAGTAACTATCACACCCGCCAAAATGTTCTGTTTACCTGAACAGCGCCGACACTCCTATTAAACAGAGGTCCAAAGTACAGGATTTTTCATTGCTACAATAAGAGAGCAAAATAAACAGCCAGAAAGTACTCAAGGCTTCTCATTGTTTTAATAATATTCTAGTTTTCTCTTCATGAAACTCTTCCATTTCTTCCACTGAACAATACACAGTAGATTCCCCTAGACTCTGTTCAAAGCACATAAATCAATATTCACAAGCTCTTGCTCAAATAACTATGAGCGCTTCAGGCTAAAGCCTACATATTTCTAAGTCTGTCTGTCTGTGTGCTGAGACTTCAAAGAAGAACTTTAAAATAAGACCGGTGTAGCATGAAGATACAGATACTCTTTCTTACCAAGTTTACTACTGCGCATGTGCCGATTTCAGTCAATTGAAATCGAGCGCAGAGCTACAGACGATGAACACTGTGCCCTGACATATTAACTGTTTACCCGCCGAGGGATACACTGCATCTGGGATGACAGCGGCTGTGGAGTACAGCAACAAGCTGTATAGGCTACCTACGGGGGGATCAGCCTGTATGTCACGGGGGGGGGTGAGAAGTCTGTATGTCACAGAGATCAGTCTGTATGTCACAAGAGGGGGGGGAGGGTTAGGACTTTATTTCACAGCGATCAGTCTGTATGTCACTGGGGGGGGGGGGGGGGGGTGAGAAGTCTGTATTTCACAGGGATCAGTCTGTATGTCACGGGGGGGGGGGGTCTTTATTTCACAGGTATTATAGTCTGCATGTCACGGGGGGGGGGGGGGGGGGGGAGGAAGTCCTTATTTCACGGGGATCAGTCTGTATGTCATGGGGGGGTCTTTATTTCTCAGGGATCAGTCTGTATGTCACAGGGGGGGGGGGGTTTATTTCAACAGGATCAGTCTGTATGTCACAGGGGGGGGGGTCTTTATTTCACAGAGATCAGTCTGTATGTCACGGGGGTGAGGAGTCTTTATTTCACAGGGATCAGTCTGTATGTCATGGGGGGGGGTCTTTATTTCACAAGGATCAGTCTGTATGTCACGGGGGGGGGGTCTTTATTTCACAGGGACCCAGTCTGTATGTCACGGGGGGGGGGGGAGGTGAGGAGTCCTTATTTCACGGGGATCAGTCTGTATGTCACGGGGGGTGAGGAGTCTTTATTTCACAGGGATCAGTCTGTATGTCACGGGGGTCTTTATTTCACAGGGATCAGTCTGTATGTCATGGGGGGGTCTTTATTTCACAAGGATCAGTCTGTATGTCACGGGAAGGGTCTTTATTTCACAGGGACCAGTCTGTATGTCACGGGGGGTGAGAGTCTTTTTTTCACAGGAATCAGTCTGTATGTCACAAAGGGGGGGGGGTCTTTATTTCACAGGGATCAGTCTGTATGTCACGGGGGGGGTGAGGGAGTCTTTATTACACGGGGATCAGTCTGTATGTCACGGGGGGGGGGGGGTCTTTAGTTCTCAGGGATCAGTTTGTATGTCACAGGGGGGGGGGGTGAGGGAGTCTTTATTTCACAGGGATCAGTCTGTATGTGGGGGGGGGGGGCTGAGGAAGTCTGTATGTCACGGGGGGGGTGTGAGGAGTCTTTATTTCACGGGGATCAGTCTGTATGTCATGGGGGGGGGGTGAGGAGTCTTTATTTCAAAGGGATCAGTCTGTATGTGGGGGGGGGGGGGGGGTGAGGAGTCTTTATTTCACGGGGATCAGTCTGTATGTCATGGGGGGGGGTCTTTATTTCTCAGGGATCAGTCTGTATGTCACGGGGGGGGGGGGGGTGCTTTATTTGATCAGAGTCTTTATTTCACGGGGATCAGTCTGTATGCCACGGGGGGGGGGGGGTGTGTGAGGAGTCTTTATTTCACAGGGATCAGTCTGTATGTCACAGGGGGGTCTTTATTTCACGGGGATCAGTCTGTATGTCATGGGGGGGGTCTTTATTTCTCAGGGATCAGTCTGTATGTCACAGGGGGGGGGGGCTGAGGAGTCTTTATTTCACGGGGATCAGTCTGTATGTTACGGGGGGGGGGGGTGTGAGGAGTCTTTATTTCACAGGGATCAGTCTGTATGTCAAAGGGGGGGGGGGTTTATTTCACAGGGATCAGTCTGTATGTCAAAGGGGGGGGGGGGTCTTTATTTCGCAGGGATCAGTCTGTATGTCCACGGGGGGGTCTTTATTTCACAGGGATCAGTCTGTATGTCAAAGGGGGGGGGTCTTTATTTCACAGGGATCAGTCTGTATGTCAAAGGGGGGGGGTCTTTATTAGGGTCACAGGGATCAGTCTGTATGTCCACGGGGGGGGTCTTTATTTCACAGGGATCAGTCTGTATGTCACGGGAGGGGGGGGGGGGTGAGGATTTTTTTATTTCACAGGGATCAGTCTGTATGTGGGGGGGGGGGGGCGAGGAGTCTTTATTTCACGGGGATCAGTCTGTATGTCACGGGGGGGGGGGGGCTGAGGAGTCTTTATTTCACAGGGATCAGTCTGTATGTCATGGGGGGGGGTCTTTATTTCTCAGGGATCAGTCTGTATGTCACGGGTGAGGGGGGGTCTTTATTTCAAAGGGATCAGTCTGTATGTCACAGGGGGGTCTTTATTTCACAGGGGTCAGTCTGTATGTCACGGGGGGGTCTTTATTTCACAGGTTTCAGTCTGTAGGTCACGGGGGGGGGGGGTCTTTATTTCACAGGGATCAGTCTGTATGTCACTGGGGGGGGGGGGGTTATTTCACAGGGATCAGTCTGTATGTCCAGGGGGGGGTGTGAGGAGTCTTTATTTCACAGGGATCAGTCTGTATGTCACGGGGGGGGAGGAGTCTTTATTTCACGGGGATCAGTCTTTATGTCACGGGGGGGGGGGTGTGAGGAGTCTTTATTTCACAAGGATCAGTGTGTATGTCACGGGGGGGGGGTGTGAAAAGTCTTTCTTTCGTATCACGGGGGGGGGGGGGGGGGTGAGTCTGTATTTCATGGTGGTCAGTCTGTATGTCACGGGGGGGGGGCTGTGAGGAGTCTTTATTTCTCAGGCATCAGTCTGTATGTCACGGGAGGCGGGCGTGAGGAGTCTTTATTTCACAGGGATCAGTCTGTATGTCACGGGGGGGGGGGGGGGCTGAGAAGTCTTTATTTCACGGGGATCAGTCAGTATGTCACGGGGGGGTCTTTATTTCACAGGGATCAGTCTATATGTCACGGGGGGGGGGGTCCTTATTTCACAGGGATCAGTCTGTATGTCACGGGGGGGGGGGTGTAAGGAGTCTTTATTTCACAGGGATCAGTCTGTATGTCCTGGGGGGGGGGGTCTTTATTTCTCAGGGATCAGTCTGTATGCCACGGGGGGGGGGGTTTAATTCACAGGGATCAGTCTGTATGTCCAGGGGGGGTGAGGAGTCTTTATTTCACAGGGATCAGTCTGTATGTCACGGGGGGGGGGTGAGGAGTCTTTATTTCACGGGGATCAGTCTTTATGTCACGGGGGGGGGGGGGTGTGAGGAGTCTTTATTTCACAGGGATCAGTCTGTATGTCACGGGGGTCTTTATTTCACAGGGAACAGTCTGTATGTCATGGGGGGGTCTTTATTTCACAAGGATCAGTCTGTATGTCACGGGAAGGGTCTTTATTTCACAGGGACCAGTCTGTATGTCACGGGGGGTGAGGAGTCTTTTTTTCACAGGAATCAGTCTGTATGTCACAAAGGGGGGGGGGTCTTTATTTCACAGGGATCAGTCTGTATGTCACGGGGGGGGGTGAGGGAGTCTTTATTACACGGGGATCAGTCTGTATGTCACGGGGGGGGGGGGGGGTCTTTAGTTCTCAGGGATCAGTTTGTATGTCACAGGGGGGGGGGGGGGTGAGGGAGTCTTTATTTCACAGGGATCAGTCTGTATGTGGGGGGGGGGGGGCTGAGGAAGTCTGTATGTCACGGGGGGGGTGTGAGGAGTCTTTATTTCACGGGGATCAGTCTGTATGTCATGGGGGGGGGTGAGGAGTCTTTATTTCAAAGGGATCAGTCTGTATGTGGGGGGGGGGGGGGTGAGGAGTCTTTATTTCACGGGGATCAGTCTGTATGTCATGGGGGGGTCTTTATTTCTCAGGGATCAGTCTGTATGTCACGGGGGGGGGGGGGGGCTGAGGAGTCTTTATTTCACGGGGATCAGTCTGTATGCCACGGGGGGGGGGGGGGTGTGAGGAGTCTTTATTTCACAGGGATCAGTCTGTATGTCACAGGGGGGGTCTTTATTTCACAGGGATCAGTCTGTATGTCACAGGGGGGGTCTTTATTTCACAGGGATCAGTCTGTATGTCACAGGGGGGGTCTTTATTTCACGGGGATCAGTCTGTATGTCATGGGGGGGGTCTTTATTTCTCAGGGATCAGTCTGTATGTCACAGGGGGGGGGGGCTGAGGAGTCTTTATTTCACGGGGATCAGTCTGTATGTTACGGGGGGGGGGTGTGAGGAGTCTTTATTTCACAGGGATCAGTCTGTATGTCAAAGGGGGGGGGGTTTATTTCACAGGGATCAGTCTGTATGTCAAAGGGGGGGGGGGTCTTTATTTCGCAGGGATCAGTCTGTATGTCCACGGGGGGGTCTTTATTTCACAGGGATCAGTCTGTATGTCAAAGGGGGGGGGGTCTTTATTTCACAGGGATCAGTCTGTATGTCAAAGGGGGGGGGGTCTTTATTTCACAGGGATCAGTCTGTATGTCCACGGGGGGGGTCTTTATTTCACAGGGATCAGTCTGTATGTCACGGGGGGGGGGGGGTGAGGATTTTTTATTTCACAGGGATCAGTCTGTATGTGGGGGGGGGGGGGGGGCGAGGAGTCTTTATTTCACGGGGATCAGTCTGTATGTCACGGGGGGGGGGGGCTGAGGAGTCTTTATTTCACAGGGATCAGTCTGTATGTCATGGGGGGGGGTCTTTATTTCTCAGGGATCAGTCTGTATGTCACGGGTGAGGGGGGGTCTTTATTTCAAAGGGATCAGTCTGTATGTCACAGGGGGGTCTTTATTTCACAGGGGTCAGTCTGTATGTCACGGGGGGGTCTTTATTTCACAGGTTTCAGTCTGTAGGTCACGGGGGGGGGGTCTTTATTTCACAGGGATCAGTCTGTATGTCACTGGGGGGGGGGGTTATTTCACAGGGATCAGTCTGTATGTCCAGGGGGGGGGAGGAGTCTTTATTTCACGGGGATCAGTCTTTATGTCACGGGGGGGGGGGTGTGAGGAGTCTTTATTTCACAAGGATCAGTGTGTATGTCACGGGGGGGGGGGGGTGAAAAGTCTTTCTTTCGTATCACGGGGGGGGGGGGGGGTGAGTCTGTATTTCATGGTGGTCAGTCTGTATGTCACGGGGGGGGGGCTGTGAGGAGTCTTTATTTCTCAGGCATCAGTCTGTATGTCACGGGAGGCGGGCGTGAGGAGTCTTTATTTCACAGGGATCAGTCTGTATGTCACGGGGGGGGGGGGGGGCTGAGAAGTCTTTATTTCACGGGGATCAGTCAGTATGTCACGGGGGGGTCTTTATTTCACAGGGATCAGTCTATATGTCACGGGGGGGGGTCCTTATTTCACAGGGATCAGTCTGTATGTCACGGGGGGGGGGTGTAAGGAGTCTTTATTTCACAGGGATCAGTCTGTATGTCCTGGGGGGGGGGGTCTTTATTTCTCAGGGATCAGTCTGTATGCCACGGGGGGGGGGGGGGTTTAATTCACAGGGATCAGTCTGTATGTCCAGGGGGGGTGAGGAGTCTTTATTTCACAGGGATCAGTCTGTATGTCACGGGGGGGGGTGAGGAGTCTTTATTTCACGGGGATCAGTCTTTATGTCACGGGGGGGGGGTGTGAGGAGTCTTTATTTCACAGGGATCAGTGTGTATGTCACGGGGGGGGGGGTGAAAAGTCTTTCTTTCGCAGGGATCAGTCTGTATGTCACGGGGGGGGGGGAGGTGAGGAGTCCTTATTTCACGGGGATCAGTCTGTATGTCACACGGGGGGTGAGGAGTCTTTATTTCACAGGGATCAGTCTGTATGTCATGGGGGGGTCTTTATTTCACAAGGATCAGTCTGTATGTCACGGGAAGGGTCTTTATTTCACAGGGACCAGTCTGTATGTCACGGGGGGGTGAGGAGTCTTTTTTTCACAGGAATCAGTCTGTATGTCACAAGGGGGGTGGGGGGGTGAGGGAGTCTTTATTTCACAGGGATCAGTCTGTATGTGGGGGGGGGGGCTGAGGAAGTCTGTATGTCATGGGGGGGGGGGTGTGAGGAGTCTTTATTTCACGGGGGATCAGTCTGTATGTCATGGGGGGTCTTTATTTCTCAGGGATCAGTCTGTATGTCACGGGGGGTTTTATTTCAACAGGGATCAGTCTGTATGTCACAGGGGGGGGGGGTCTTTATTTCACAGAGATCAGTCTGTATGTCACAGGGGGGGGGTCTTTATTTCACAGGGATCAGTCTGTATGTCACGGGGGGTGAGGAGTCTTTATTTCACAGGGATCAGTCTGTATGTCATGGGGGGGGGTCTTTATTTCACAAGGATCAGTCTGTATGTCACGGGGGGGGGGGGGTCTTTATTTCACAGGGACCAGTCTGTATGTCACGGGGGGGGGGAGGTGAGGAGTCCTTATTTCACGGGGATCAGTCTGTATGTCACGGGGGGTGAGGAGTCTTTATTTCACAGGGATCAGTCTGTATGTCACGGGGGTCTTTATTTCACAAGGATCAGTCTGTATGTCACGGGAAGGGTCTTTATTTCACAGGGACCAGTCTGTATGTCACGGGGGGGTGAGGAGTCTTTTTTTCACAGGAATCAGTCTGTATGTCACAAAGGGGGGGGGGTCTTTATTTCACAGGGATCAGTCTGTATGTCACGGGGGGGGTGAGGGAGTCTTTATTACACGGGGATCAGTCTGTATGTCACGGGGGGGGGGGGGGGGGTCTTTAGTTCTCAGGGATCAGTTTGTATGTCACAGGGGGGGGGGGGGTGAGGGAGTCTTTATTTCACAGGGATCAGTCTGTATGTGGGGGGGGGGGGGGCTGAGGAAGTCTGTATGTCACGGGGGGGGGTGTGAGGAGTCTTTATTTCACGGGGATCAGTCTGTATGTCATGGGGGGGGGGGGCTGAGGAGTCTTTATTTCACGGGGATCAGTCTGTATGTCACGGGGGGGGTTTTATTTCAACAGGGATCAGTCTGTATGTCCACGGGGGTGAGTAGTCTTTTTTTCACAGGAATCAGTCTGTATGTCACAAGGGGGGGGGTCTTTATTTCACAGGGATCAGTCTGTATGTCACGGGGGGGGGGGGTCTTTATTTCACAGGGACCAGTCTGTATGTCACGGGGGGGGGGGGAGGTGAGGAGTCCTTATTTCACGGGGATCAGTCTGTATGTCACGGGGGGTGAGGAGTCTTTATTTCACAGGGATCAGTCTGTATGTCACGGGGGGTCTTTATTTCACAGGGATCAGTCTGTATGTCATGGGGGGGTCTTTATTTCACAAGGATCAGTCTGTATGTCACGGGAAGGGTCTTTATTTCACAGGGACCAGTCTGTATGTCACGGGGGGTGAGGAGTCTTTTTTTCACAGGAATCAGTCTGTATGTCACAAAGGGGGGGGGGTCTTTATTTCACAGGGATCAGTCTGTATGTCACGGGGGGGGTGAGGGAAGTCTTTATTACATGGGGATCAGTCTGTATGTCACGGGGGGGGGGTCTTTAGTTCTCAGGGATCAGTTTGTATGTCACAGGGGGGGGGGGGGGTGAGGGAGTCTTTATTTCACAGGGATCAGTCTGTATGTGGGGGGGGGGGCTGAGGAAGTCTGTATGTCACGGGGGGGGTGTGTGAGGAGTCTTTATTTCACGGGGATCAGTCTGTGTGTCATGGGGGGGGGGGGGTGAGGAGTCTTTATTTCAAAGGGATCAGTCTGTATGTGGGGGGGGGGGGGTGAGGAGTCTTTATTTCACGGGGATCAGTCTGTATGTCAAGGGGGGGTCTTTATTTCTCAGGGATCAGTCTGTATGTCACGGGGGGGGGGGGGGGCTGAGGAGTCTTTATTTCACGGGGATCAGTCTGTATGCCACGGGGGGGGGGGGTGTGAGGAGTCTTTATTTCACAGGGATCAGTCTGTATGTCACAGGGGGGGTCTTTATTTCACAGGGATCAGTCTGTATGTCACAGGGGGGGTCTTTATTTCACAGGGATCAGTCTGTATGTCACGGGGGGGGGTGAGGAGTCTTTATTTCACAGGGATCAGTCTGTATGTCACGGGGGGGGGGGGGTGAGGAGTCTTTATTTCACGGGGATCAGGGGGATCAGTCTGTATGTCACAGGGGGGGGGGGTGAGTCTGTATTTCACGGGGGTCAGTCTGTATGTCACGGGGGGGGGCTGTGAGGAGTCTTTATTTCACAGGGATCAGTCTGTATGTCATGAGGGGGGGGGTCTTTATTTCACAGGGATCAGTCTGTATGTCAAGGGGGGGGCTGAGAAGTCTTTATTTCACGGGGATCAGTCAGTATGTCACACGGGGGGTCTTTATTTCACAGGGATCAGTCTGTATGTCACGGGGGGGTCTTTATTTCACAGGGATCAGTCTATATGTCACGGGGGGGGGTCCTTATTTCACAGGGATCATGGTCGGGGGGGGGTCTGTATGTCACGGGGGGGTGTGAGGAGTCTTTATTTCACAGGGATCAGTCTGTATGTCACGGGGGGGGGGGTGTGAGGAGTCTTTATTTCACAGGGATCAGTCTGTATGTCATGGGGGGGGTCTTTATTTCTCAGGGATCAGTCTGTATGTCACGGGGGGGTCTTTATTTCACAGGTTTCAGTCTGTAGGTCACGGGGGGGGGTCTTTATTTCAATGAGATCAGTCTGTATGTCACGGAGGGGGGGTCTTTATTTCACGGGGATCAGTCTGTATGTCACGGGGGGGGGGCTGAGGAGTCTTTATTTCACGGGGATCAGTCTGTATGTCACAGGGGGGGGTCTTTATTTCACGGGGATCAGTCTGTATGTCACGGGGGGGGGCTGAGGAGTCTTTATTTCACAGGGATCAGTCTGTATGTCACGGGGGGGGGGGGGGGTTTTATTTCACAGGGATCAGTCTGTATGTCACTGGGGGGGGGGGGGTTTATTTCACAGGGATCAGTCTGTATGTCCAGGGGGGGTGAGGAGTCTTTATTTTACAGGGATCAGTCTGTATGTCACGGGGGGGGGGGGGGGTGAGGAGTCTTTATTTCACGGGGATCAGTCTTTATGTCACGGGGGGGGGGTGTGTGTGAGGAGTCTTTATTTCACAGGGATCAGTGTGTATGTCACGGGGGGGGGGGGTGAAAAGTCTTTCTTTCACAGGGATCAGTCTGTATGTCACGGGGGGGGGGGGGGGGGTGAGTCTGTATTTCATGGTGGTCAGTCTGTATGTCACGGGTGGGGGGGGGGGGGCTGTGAGGAGTCTTTATTTCACAGGGATCAGTCTGTATGTCACGGGGGGGGGGGGGGTGAGGAGTCTTTATTTCACGGGGATCAGGGGGATCAGTCTGTATGTCACAGGGGGGGGGGGGGGGGTGAGTCTGTATTTCACGGGGGTCAGTCTGTATGTCACGGGGGGGGGCTGTGAGGAGTCTTTATTTCACAGGGATCAGTCTGTATGTCATGGGGGGGGGTCTTTATTTCTCAGGATCAGTCTGTATGTCACGGGAGGGGGGGGCTGAGAAGTCTTTATTTCACGGGGATCAGTCAGTATGTCACGGGGGGGGTCTTTATTTCACGGGGATCAGTCTGTATGTCACGGGGGGGGGGGGGTTTGAGGAGTCTTTATTTCACAGGGATCAGTCTGTATGTCATGGGGGGGGTCTTTATTTCTCAGGGATCAGTCTGTATGTCACGGGGGGGGGGTCTTTATTTCATGGGGATCAGTCTGTATGTCACGGGGGGGGGGGCTGAGGAGTCTTTATTTCACGGGGATCAGTCTGTATGTCACGGGGGGGGGGTCTTTATTTCACAGGGATCAGTCTGTATGTCACAGGGGGGGGGGGTTTATTTCACAGGAATCAGTCTGTATGTCCAGGGGGGGTGAGGAGTCTTTATTTCACGGGGATCAGTCTGTATGTCACGGGGGGGGGTCTTTATTTCACAGGGATCAGTCTGTATGTCACAGGGGGGTCTTTATTTCACAGGGATCAGTTGGTAGGTCACGGGGGGGGTCTTTATTTCACAGGGATCGGTCTGTATGTCACGGGGGGGGGGCTGAGGAGTCTTTATTTCACGGGGATCAGTCTGTATGTCACGGGGGGGTCTTTATTTCACAGGGATCAGTCTGTATGTCACAGGGGGGGGGGTTTATTTCACAGGGATCAGTCTGTATGTCCAGGGGGGGTGAGGAGTCTTTATTTCATGGGGATCAGTCTGTATGTCACGGGGGGGTCTTTATTTCACAGGGATCAGTCTGTATGTCACAGGGGGGTCTTTATTTCACAGGGATCAGTTGGTAGCTCACGGAGGGGTCTTTATTTCACAGGGATCAGTCTGTATGTCACTGGGGGGGGTTATTTCACAGGGATCAGTCTGTATGTCACTGGGGGGCGGGGGTTTATTTCACAGGGATCAGTCTGTATGTCCAGGGGGGGTGAGGAGTCTTTATTTCATGGGGATCAGTCTGTATGTCACGGGGGGGTCTTTATTTCACAGGGATCAGTCTGTATGTCACAGGGGGGTCTTTATTTCACAGGGATCAGTTGGTAGCTCACGGGGGGGTCTTTATTTCACAGGGATCAGTCTGTATGTCACAGGGGGGTCTTTATTTCACAGGGATCAGTTGGTAGGGTCACGGGGGGGTCTGTATTTCACAGGGATCAGTCTGTATGTCACTGGGGGGGGGGGGGGTTATTTCACAGGGATCAGTCTGTATGTCACTGGGGGGCGGGGGTTTATTTCACAGGGATCAGTCTGTATGTCCAGGGGGGGTGAGGAGTCTTTATTTCATGGGGATCAGTCTGTATGTCACGGGGGGGGTCTTTATTTCACAGGGATCAGTCTGTATGTCACGGGGGGGTCTTTATTTCACAGGGATCAGTCTGTATGTCACAGGGGGGTCTTTATTTCACAGGGATCAGTTGGTAGCTCACGGGGGGGTCTTTATTTCACAGGGATCAGTCTGTATGTCACTGGGGGGGGGGGGTTTATTTCACAGGGATCAGTCTGTATGTCACTGGGGGGGGGGGGGTTTATTTCACAGGGATCAGTCTGTATGTCACTGGGGGGGGGGGGGTTATTTCACAGGGATCAGTCTGTATGTCCAGGGGGGGTGAGGAGTCTTTATTTCACAGGGATCAGTCTGTATGTCACGGGGGGGGGGGTCTTTATTTCACAGGGATCAGTCTGTATGTCACGGGGGGGGGTCTTTATTTCACAGGGATCAGTCTGTATGTCACGGGGGGGGTGAGGAGTCTTTATTTCACAGGGATCAGTCTGTATGTCACGGGGGGGGGGGGGGGGGGGGTGAGGAGTCTTTATTTCACAGGGATCAGTGTGTATGTCACGGGGGGGGGTGAAAAGTCTTTCTTTCACAGGGATCAGTCTGTATGTCATGGGGGGGGGGGGGGTGAGTCTGTATTTCATGGTGGTCAGTCTGTATGTCACGGGGGGGGGGGGGCTGTGAGGAGTCTTTATTTCACAGGGATCAGTCTGTATGTCACGGGGGGGAGGGGGGGGTGAGGAGTCTTTATTTCACGGGGATCAGGGGGATCAGTCTGTATGTCACAGGGGGGGGGGGGGGGTGAGTCTGTATTTCACAGGGATCAGTCTGTATGTGGGGGGGGGGCTGAGGAAGTCTGTATGTCACAGGGGGGGGGGGGGTGTGAGGAGTCTTTATTTCACGGGGATCAGGGGGATCAGTCTGTATGTCACGGAGGTTGATAGAAGATCATGCAGAGGAAGGAGAGCTGATATCACAGCACTGAGCCATGCAGGGAGAGATGCCAGAAGGCTGGGGATCGTCTGCTATTGTAGCAGAAAGGCAGAGGGAGAGAGACGCTTGTCAGCCACTAAACTCCAGCATTCTGCCAAGATCTCGGCTGTCTGACAAGGGGCGGAGCTCCGCATATCGCTCCCGCCCACCCCGGCATCAGCCTGACAGGTTCACTCACTGTCTCTGCAGCCATATGCCCCCAGCTTGCCACCAATCACTGTCTGCGCTGCATCCATGGTCACACTGCTGCATGTCCTGTTGGCTAGTGTCAGCAATGGATATGGGAGCCACCCCTGAATCCGGGGACACACAGGCTTCGGGGATGATGGTCTCAAAATGGGGACTGTCCCCGAAAATCGGGGACGTCTGGTCACCCTACTGTAATAATATATAAGAGGGGGGAGGTAACAGATTTTCATGGCCTGTAATAATATAAGAGGGGGGCACAGATATTCATGGCCTGTAATAATATAAGTAGGGTTGTCCCGATACCAATACTAGTATCGGGACCGATGCCGAGTATTTGCGCTAGTACTTGTACTCGCGCAAATACTCCCGATGCCTAAATAGAATACTTCCCCCTGCTGCCGCATTGCGCCGCCGAATCGAAAGCTGTCGCATCAGGCCACCGCTGCAAGGGGTTAAACGCTGTGCAGGAACATCACAGCATTCATTTGAATAGCTGTAGTGTTCCCGCCCCGTATAGACACTCCCCCTCGCTCGGGATTGGATGGGTGATCGTGATCTGTCCAATCCCGAGCAAGGGGGAGTGTCTATACGGGCGGGCTATTCAAATGAATCCTGTGGTTTTCTCCATGCGGCTTTCGGCGGCAAAGGTAAGGGAAATGGCTGAACGGACATTGCTGCATATGTGAGGGACATGGCTAGAGGGACATGGGACATGGCTGCATATGTGAGGGACATGGCTGAACGGACATTGCTGCATATGTGAGGGACATGGGACATGGCTGCATATGTGAGGGACATGGCTGAACGGACATTGCTGCATATGTGAGGGACATGGCTGCATATGTGATGGACATGGCTGAACGGACATTGCTGCATATGTGAGGAACATGGCTAGAGGGACATGGGACATTGCTGCATATGTGAGGGACATGGCTGAACGGACATTGCTGCATATGTGAGGAACATGGCTAGAGGGACATGGGACATGGCTGCATATGTGAGGGACATGGCTGAACGGACATTGCTGCATATGTGAGGAACATGGCTAGAGGGACATGGGACATGGCTGCATATGTGAGGGACATGGCTGAACGGACATGGCTGCATATGTGAGGGACATGGCTGAACGGACATTGCTGCATATGTGAGGGACATGGCTGAACGGACATTGCTGCATATGTGAGGGACATGGCTGGGGGGACATTGCTGCATATGTGAGGAACATGGCTGGGGGGACATTGCTGCATATGTGAGGAACATGGCTGGGGGGACATTGCTGCATATGTGAGGAACATGGCTAGAGGGACATGGGACATGGCTGCATATGTGAGGGACATGGCTGAACGGACATTGCTGCATATGTGAGGGACATGGGACATGGCTGCACGGACATTGCTGCATATGTGAGGGACATGGCTGCATATGTGAGGGACATGGCTGAACGGACATTGCTGCATATGTGAGGAACATGGCTAGAGGGACATGGGACATTGCTGCATATGTGAGGGACATGGCTGAACGGACATTGCTGCATATGTGAGGAACATGGCTAGAGGGACATGGCTGAAGGGACATGGCTGCATATGTGAGGAACATGGCTAGAGGGACATGGCTGAAGGGACATGGCTGCATATGTGAGGGACATGGCTGAAGGGACATGGGACATTGCTGCATATTAGAGGGACATGGCTGAACGGACATTGCTGCATATGTGAGGAACATGGCTAGAGGGACATGGCTGCATATGTGAGGGACATGGCTGAACGGACATTGCTGCATATGTGAGGGACATGGCTGGGGGGACATTGCTGCATATGTGAGGGACATGGCTGGGGGGACATTGCTGCATATGTGAGGAACATGGCTAGAGGGACATGGGACATGGCTGCATATGTGAGGGACATGGCTGAACGGACATTGCTGCATATGTGAGGGACATGGGACATGGCTGCATATGTGAGGGACATGGCTGAACGGACATTGCTGCATATGTGAGGGACATGGCTGAACGGACATTGCTGCATATGTGAGGAACATGGCTAGAGGGACATGGGACATTGCTGCATATGTGAGGGACATGGCTGAACGGACATTGCTGCATATGTGAGGGACATGGCTGAACGGACATTGCTGCATATGTGAGGAACATGGCTAGAGGGACATGGGACATTGCTGCATATGTGAGGGACATGGCTGAACGGACATTGCTGCATATGTGAGGAACATGGCTAGAGGGACATGGCTGAAGGGACATGGCTGCATATGTGAGGGACATGGCTGAAGGGACATGGGACATTGCTGCATATTAGAGGGACATGGCTGAACGGACATTGCTGCATATGTGAGGAACATGGCTAGAGGGACATGGCTGCATATGTGAGGGACATGGCTGAACGGACATTGCTGCATATGTGAGGGACATGGCTGAAGGGACATGGCTGCATATGTGAGGGACATGGCTGAAGGGACATGGCTGCATATGTGAGGGACATGGCTGAAGGGACATGGCTGCATATGTGAGGGACATGGCTGAAGGGACATGGCTGCATATGTGAGGGACATGGCTAGAGGGACATCAGTATTTTGTTTTGTGGGTTGTCAGTCTTGGGGGGGGGTCTATCTGTCTGTGTAGCCAGCGGTGGGGGGCGAATTCCTAATTATTTTTTGGTTTGGAGTAAGTAGGCTTCCTCATTTCTTAGAGTGCTCATAATATTTGAAATTAAACTATTTTTTTAAAACTCTGTGTGTACCTTTCCCTAAAGATGTAGGGATACCCCTCATTTACCAAGTTATTGTCTCTATCCCAGGCTCTCCCTGCAGACTCCCCCCCCCCCCCCCCCCCCCCCCCCCCCTCCAACCCTTTCTGCCTTTATCTTTCTTCCCCCTTTTTCTTTATCTCCTGATCCCAGCCTATTCATTAAACCTTTGGGTGCAAGTGCCGCTGTAGGCAATAGCCATTTGGCGCGCTTATTACTGCCTTCTTATAATTTGATATGTCAAATGTATTTCTAATGTACTGTTTATTCCGCCAATAAAAACATTTTCACCTCTAAAAACTCTGTTATTTGTTTATCTGTGTGTTAGTGATCATGTCATTTTCATTGTTGTGTACAGTACTACATGGCCCTTTATTCAGTGTACAATATAGAATATTGCCTCAATTAGTTACGTCTAGGGATAGGGGCGGGCACCATCATTCTTTGTATTAAGATATTGGAAAGGGGGTGTGCCAGGGGCTGCTTCAAATTTGCCCAGCGGTACTGTGAAAGTTGAGGACAATCTCGGTACCCAAGGATTAGGCCAAAGTACGTATAAAATGTCAATTTATTAAGAAGGTAAACATAATTAAAAACATTTTGTACAGCAGAACATAAACAGTTGTTGCAAAATTGATATAAATGGTTCACAAAAAACAGGTAAACCTCACAGGTATTGTGAGGAATGGAGATGTATGTCCTGACATATTCCTCTGCATGTTTTGTGGTTTTGGCTGCTTCTTCAGGATAGGTAATGTTAGAGATTTATATAGTCATGCATGGCTTACAAATGAACGCCCAATGGAGCATCAGAAAACACAAAAGAGAGGCACCCAATACAGGTAAATCCCCCCACAGCAAGCATGGGAGGTACTTGATGGTGCAGTAAATAAAAAAATTCTATTTTCTAGCAGTGGGTATAAGTGGTGGTCTGTGGACAAGAACATACGTCAAGAAACAACAAAAGGAGGAAAAGGGGCAAAAAAGGGAAGAAGAGGGGGGGGAGTGAAAGGGGGAAACAAATTAAGTAAAAGGGGGGAAGGGGTGGACTGTGGAGAGGAAGGGAAGGACAGAAGAAGAGATGAACATAAAAGGATAAGTGGGGATGAATAAAAGAGAAGGGGAAAAAAAGAATCGCTAGGTAAATATATAAATACGCATATAGAAAAAAGACGTACCGTATATACTCGAGTATAAGCCAAGTTTTTCAGCACATTTTTTTTTTATGCTGAAAATGCCCCCCTCGGCTTATACTCGAGTCTGTGTCCATCTTCAACTTTTGTAATAGGTCCCCTGGATACCAATCTTGGCACACATGTAGCCCCACTCTTCATCTACAAGTGTGCAAAGTTTTTTGTCTGGAGGACCTACGGCTGGGGAGCACCGATTTTTCAAACCTGAGCACCCCTTCCATAGACTCCCATGTTAAACATCAGTCTAGTCACGCATCGCTGGAGGTCAGGTAGGGAGATTGGGTACAGTGAGGCATGCACATGGACACCCTAGGCTTATACTCGAGTCAATACGTTTGTGGTAGAATTAGGTGCCTCGGCTTATACTTGAGTATATGTGGTACATCTGTCCACTAATCGGATAACCAAACCCCCCTAATTAATCACATACGTGGAACACCCAGGGGATCAGTGGTAAAGAACCAGAAGCAATGGTGTCCTAGGACACTGGTAAGCTTGATTGCATAGGGAGATTATGTTCAAGGATCAGTCGCAAACAGTGACAGATCCCCTGCAACCAAAGTGGATGAAAAAGTTGTGCATTGAGAATATATACATTTATGGACCGAATATATGGATACAATTCCTGTGTCCCACGGTGGTCGGGCAAATTCTACCCAATGCAGGCGGAAGTAAGCTCACCTTTCCCCCTCCCTCTCCACCAATCATCTGGGACACGTCACAGGTCCCAGGTGATTGCTCCGCCAGACAAGGTGCGCAGCGTGGCTCGTGCGTGCCCGGCTGTGAAGCCACAGCCAGACGCCCACAGGGACAATCCTGGCGGAGAGGAGGGGGAGAGAAGCGGGGCTTCGTTCCCCCCGCATCGCTGGACCCTGGGACAGGCGAGTGTACAATTACTAAAAGTCAGCAGCTGCAGTATTTGTAGCTACTGACTTAATATTTTTAGGCGGAACTCCCCCTTTAATCACAATGGGCCAGATTCAGGAACACTTGCGCTGGAGTATTTCGATATGCGCCGCGTAACTGTGATGATGCGCCGTCGTTTCTATGTGCCCGTACCCACCAAACTAGATGTGCCCAATAACGGGTCATTTGCGACCGGCGGAACGTTCCGACGCCAGAGTATCGTCAGCGCTTATTTTCGCTGAGCGCATCAGTCGCGCCCATTGATTTCCCCTGCAAATATGCAAATGAGGGATTTTTCCCAATTCACGAACGGATTAGCACCATACGCTGGCTACATGCGCCGCGCGTATCTCGTCCGTCCGGCGCAAAGTTATTTCTACAAAAGGCTGCTTTATCTTTACTCCAGATGGCCACAGGTCAGCAGGAGAGCAGCTACAGCAGTGTTACCGACGATAAGAGCTAGCCGAGCACCCCCACTTGCAGGACAACACCTCTGTCCATGCTTGTCTGTCAAATTTTACAGCCATGGAGGAAGACATCATAGGTCTCCATAGCCGAGATGACGGCTTTCAGCTCCTGCCCATTAAAGTTCAGCTTTCTCCTGTGTGTTTGCGGGGAATGGGAGCAGCCATCTCAGAACAAAAGTAACATCACTGCGGGGAGGGGGAGCAGGATATACTTTAGTGCCGGAATGGCGCATCTACGGGCGCATTTAAACGCCCAACGGAAGGCATTGCGCTGACGTTTCCTGTGAAGTGGTGCCGACGGAAGTTGTGAGCATGCGCACAAAGGGGGCGAGTGGAGCCTCACTGCGCATGCTCCGTGGTTGATGCGCTGAACGTAAGCCTCTGCGCTGGGCTCCGCCCATCATTTACATATGATCACACCCAGTTTCACTTGCGTCGGGTTACGCCAGCGCATTATCGTTACTCTGGCGCAAGTTTACGCGCAACTGCTATGTGAATTACAGGACTTGCGCTGAAAGGGTCTTCAGAGTAACGTAAATGAGAAGCGTTACTCCAGAGGAAAGATACTCTCATCTACCTGAATCTGGCCCAATGTTTACCAAAAAAAGTTGGGCAACAATATCCCTAAGAAAGAATAGCTAGGATTAGGAAAGGAAGGGTGGGCCAGATCAGCTTGATTGCAAAGCCATTTCTGCTGACAGACGATACAAGATGGGAAAAATGGAAAGGTGAGCTGCATGAAGAATTGATATATCCAAGTACACGGCCAATCACGGGTGGAGGAGAAAACTGCAGATCTGCATGGTGGCAGCCAAAACAGATGGGGGAAGCTGAAAAAAAAAAAATATATAATAATCGAAGAGTCAGAAACTGACAAATTTAGAAATACATTGTAACATACCTCTTTAGTTAACTAAAAAATGGGTGGGCCAGGGATTTAAATTTCCATTTAGCACTGGCTGTTTACATGTAGAATGCCGCGGCTCACAGCAGAAGTCGGGTGCGTCTCCATTCACCGTTTCAGGTCAGATTTCGGCTTGAAATTTTGGCTTAATTCAGACCTGAAACTAAACTAATATTACAGAGCCATGAAAATCTGTCCCCCTCTTCTAATATTACAGGCCATGAAAATCTGTAACCCCCTCTTATATTATTACAGGCCATGAAAATCCGTATCCCCCTCTTATTATAAAATATTACAAGATCCTCACCTCCCAACAACTTCCCCCCCTCATTTACATTTCTTTGCCCCACAAACTAAATAGTGACCCCCATTCCACACCCCCTCATGAAATACAGACTGACCCCCCCACCCCAGACCCTGTAAAAATACAGACTGACCCCCCCTCGTGACAGACTGATCCCTGTGAAATAAAGACTGACCCCCGCCCCGTGACATACAGACTGCCCCCCATGAAATACAGACTCACCCCCCCCCTTGTGACATACAGACTGACCACCCCCAGACTGACCCCCATGAAATACAGACTCACCCCCCCTCGTGAAATAAAGACTCACCCCCCCCCCCTGGTGACATACAGACTGATCCCTGTAAAATAAAGACTCATCCCCCCATGACATACAGACTGATCCCTGTGAAATAAAGACCCCCCTTGTGACCTACAGACTGATGCCCGTGAAATAAAGACTTACCCCCCCCCCCCCCCCCCCCCCCCGTGACATACAGACTGATCCCTGTGAAATACAGACTCCCCCCCCCCCCCTTGACATACAGACTGATCCCCCCGTAGGTAGCCTATACAGCTTGTTGCTGTACCTCGCAGCCGCTGTCATCCAGATGCAGTGTATGCCTCAGCGGGTGAACAGTTAATATGACAGGGCACAGTGTTCGTCGTCAGTAGCTCTGCGCTCGATTTCAATTGACTGAAATCGGCACATGCGCAGTTGATGGCAGGGATACCGAGTTTCATGGGATACAGATCTTCATGCTACACCGGTCCTGAAGGGCCGAAAATGAAGCCCCACGTTGGAGAAGCTGTTTTTTTTTCTGACAGTTAAAGTTCTGCCACAATATAAGAAAGTCAGGCCGTGTACACACGGCAGAGAACCTCGACGGGCAGAACACATCGTTCCGCCCGTTGAGGTTCTCTGCCGGCCGTTGAAATCGGCGACCTGCCCGTCGGGAATGGCAACCAGCCATTCATCCAGGCGGGCCGTCGAGCAAATAGAGAGCGTGCTCTCTATTTCTGCTCGACGGGCTTCCCGACGGGAAGCTCGCCGAGAGTGTACACACGGCCAAGGTCCTCGCTGGAATGCAGCTTCCAGCGAGGTTCTCGCTGGTTTCCAGCGAGAACCTCGGTCGTGTGTACACGGCCTCAGAAGTATTTTTTTCCAGCAACATCACTACTATTTTTCCCGTATACTAAAAAAGAGATATGTACAGCTGCAGAACACAACTAATGCAACAGACTTTACAGCACTGTTTTCAGAGGGGTTAGGTACCGTACTTTTCATAAGCAAGAGTTTAACTACATAATTGTTTGCTTAACCTCTTCAGCCCCGAACCATTTTGTTGCTAAAAGGCCCAGGCCCCTTTTTGCGATTCGGCACTGCGTCACATTAACTGACAATTGCGCGGTCGTGCGACGTGGCTCCCAAACAAAACGGGCGTCCTTTTTTTCCCACAAATAGAGCTTACTTTTGGGGGTATTTGATCACCTCTGCGTTTTTTTTTTGCGTTTTTGCTATAATAAATATCCCCCAAAAAAAAAAAAATTATATATATATATATATATATATATATTGTCGTGGCCCTCTGACCGAGAGTGATGTGGATCACATAAACACGCGACAAGACTTACAACATAAATAGACCTGAAGTGTGCCTTGGTGGTCTGGTCAGTATGCCAAGAAAAGGGGGCATACCCAAAGTAAGTAATGGGTAGTTAATTGAAGAAGGATATGCTGAGAAGTGCCCTGAAAAAGGGAAGGGCGGGAGGGTGTCGAATGCGATTGAATGCGCAGACTCACGGACATGAGGTGAGCTGGGAAGAGTCGGCCCAGTGACGTGTAGTACTGCACACTGAACCGACAAAGAGCATGTGTGAGTGGGCTGCTTAAATACCCTCCGGGCTCCTCCCATAAACTCAGGCCACCATACTGGCCTTCTTATTTATGGTCGTGGCCCTCTGACCGAGAGTGATGTGGATCACATAAACACGCGACAAGACTTACAACATAAATAGACCTGAAGTGTGCCTTGGTGGTCTGGTCAGTATGCCAAGAAAAGGGGGCAAAAGACTCAGATAGGGAAATAGCTTATATTGATTTCTTGTATTTATTGAGCCAGCTTGGTAAAGGCTTGTGTCATTCCTTCCTGAGGATTTGGGATGTATGTGGCAAAACAAGGAGACTTCCCATCAGCCTGGTGTCTTGATTACGTGGTCTGGTACTCCCTGTTGTGAGGCAGTTGAGGCTGCTCTAATTCGGAAAGAATGTCCTGAGAACAGACTGGGATTTGAAGCCCAAGTTGCATAGGATTCTGACATGCTTGACAAACTGGCTGCCACTCTGGAAGCTGGTTTAGAAAGGGTAGCAACGAGCTACAATCAGATTGGCTGGGTAGATGGAGCAGTAGTCGGTTGAGCACCGTCACTGGGCGTCAGGCATTGTTAGTCTGAAACAGGTTGATGTCAACCCCCGGGGCTGGTTTGTAGCGTTTGCAGACTGAGAGTGTAGGGGTTCGAAAGCGAGTCGGGTGGCGTCGGAGCAGTGTCTGACTGCCGGAGCCACTGATTGTAAATTCACTAGGTCGTAGGGAACCGTAGAAGGCCTGGTAGATGGCTGCTAGGATGACTATGCTGGGCAAGGCCCTAAATGGGGAACGAGTAAGGATTTCAGACATGTGCCTAAAGAGGACACTCTTGAAAGTTAGGCGCTTGCTACTGACTACAGGTTGGTGCTTCTGTATGCTCTGTAGGAGGGACTTGACTGCATGGGCTCGAGAATACTGACAGTTTACTGGGGTCCTGCAGGGACAGGAAATGCTGGATGCCATCTAGATATGGCGTGAGAGTATTGTGAGAAAGGGTCAGCTGCGTGTGGCAATACGATATGAAGGCTAGGACGTGTCTAACGTTGCCTATTGCTGCTCCGAGGCAAGTGGCCAAAAATTAGCAGTTAGTATTCCAAGCAGTGTATTAGGCCTTCAGTGTGTTGCGTGCCAAGGAGTGGTTAATAAGCTGGGTTGAGTTGGTGAGATGCTACTTCAGTCCATCGTCAGCAATGACCAGGGTGGGACAGGGATGGTTATTGGGTCAGCTCCAGGCTCTTGCTGGAAAAACAAATAAGGTTTGAATGGGACAGAGCATCAGCTGCGATTTTGCATTTGCCTGGAATATGACTACAGAAGATATTAAACTGGTGACGGAGTGACAGCTGCGCGAGCCTGCGCAGGAAGGACATGATGGGGAGAGGCTTGATCTACCTTAATTGATGAAGTCGGCTGTGGCCTGATTGTCTGTGGTGAAGAACACTGTCTGTCCAGTTCAAGTGTGGCCCCAAACCTGGGCAGCTGCCACAATGGGGTACAGCACGAGACGTGATGAAGACTGGGTGAAGCAGAAATTTAAGAGAATTTCTGGGGGCCAAGGTCTGGAGAACCAGTGGCGGACGAAAAATGCACGCAAAAGCCTGTGGTGGCTCGGCTGACACTGCCGGGATGAAGATTGAAATGCTGTTCTATCAGGTGGGGAAGTTGTCCCACATAGCTAAGTCTGCTACTGATGCTTGGTCTAGTTTAAGAACTTGGACTGGATCTTGCATTGGTGTGAGAAAATCAAGACAATACACAGGTGCTCAACAAGATGATATACGTGCACTCACTGACCAACGTGCACTCGCTGACCAACGTGCACCCGCTGACCAACGTGCACCCGCTGACCAACGTGCACCCGCTGACCAACGTGCACCCGCTGACCAACGTGCACTCGCAGACCAACGTGCACTCGCTGGTGCTGAATGGAAACCTGAACTAATTGCAGGAAAAAAGACAGGGAAAAGATGAGTGGCCCGCGTGCCACTAAAGATGAATGGCCAACTGGGTGCCACTGTGTGTTTGTTTGGCTGATTGTCACTGAGGTGTGTTTGCAAGTTTAGTTTGTATTCGGGTTTGCACGTAGGTGCGTGCTGCAAAGTGTTTTATACTGCTGCAGACAATATTGTGTGGTTGCAAGGGTCTCAGTCTGGTTTGCTGAGACGATATTGCGTGGTTGCAAAGGACTCGATTATGAGGTTTGTTTTGAGATGGCCTTGTGTGGTTGCACGGGTCTCAACAAGTGAGGGGTTGCTGAGACGATGTTGCGTTTGCAATGGTCTCAAGTGAGTGTCGGGCTGCTGAGATAACTATGTATGGCTGCAAAGGTCTGAACGGGTGTCAGGTTGCTGAGACGATATTGCGTTTGCAATGGTGTCAAATGAGTGTCAGTTTGCTAAGACGACTTTGTATGGCTGCAAAGGTCTGAATGGGCGTTAGGTTGCTGAGACAAGATTGTGTGGTTGCAAAGGTCTAGACGAGTGTGAGGTAGCTGAGATGATATTACATTTTGCAAGGGTCTCAAATGAGTGTCAAGTTTCTGAGACAATATTCCCCCCCTTTTTTTTTTTTTTATAAAAACGACTGTAAATGAAACGCTGGTAAACACATGTGGCTGTGTTTACAAGCTGTTACAGGCATCGGCGTTTCGAATGCCGTCTGAACCCAATTTATTTTTATTTTTTTCGAGAAGGTTTCTGAACTCAACTGCCTAGAAATTACTATAATTGATCCTGTGTACATGCACTGATAAGATAACAGAGGAGTGATTGGGGATCCTGTGTAGATGTACTGGTAAGATAACAGAGGAGAGATCAGGGGTGGCTGAAAAACACCCATTTTTCTGGCTGCAAGGGTCTCAATGAATGCCATGTTGCTGGGGCGAGACTGCGTGGTCACAAAGGTCTTTGATGAGTGGGAGGTTGCTCGAGATGGTATTGCGTGGTTGCAAGGCTCTCGATGAGTGTGGTGCTGCTGAGACGGTATTGCAATTGCAAGGGTCTCAACAATGGTGTGAGGCTGCCGAGACGGTATTGCGTGGTTGCAAGGGCCTTGATGAATGTGGGGCTGCTGAGACGGTATTGCGTTTGCAAGGGTCTCAACAATGGTGTGAGGCTGCCGAGACGGTATTGCGTGGTTGCAAGGGCCTTGATGAATGTGGGGCTGCTGAGACGGTATTGCGTTTGCAAGGGTCTCAACAATGGTGTGAGGCTGCCGAGACGGTATTGCGTGGTTGCAAGGGCCTTGATGAATGTGGGGCTGCTGAGATGGTATTGCGTTTGCAAGGATCTCAACAAGGGTGTCAAGCTGCTGAGGCGGTTTTGCGTGGTTGCAAGGGCCTTGATGAATGTAGGGCTGCTGAGACGATTTTGCGTGGTTTCAAGTGTCTCGATGAGTGTGGGTCTGCTGAGACGGTATTGCGTTTGCAAGGGTCTCAACAAGGGTGTCAGGCTGCTGAGACGATTTTCTTGGTTGCAATGGTCTAAACAGGTGTCAGGTTGCTAGGCCGAGATTGTGTGGTGGCAAAAAAAATTTTTTTTTCTTTTGCACTTTAATGTTTAATTTTCCTTTTTTTTTTTTTTGTGTTTTTATATATATATATATATATATATATATATATATTTTGCCTTTTGTAAGGGTCATGTGTTGCAAGGGTCTTAAGGGTGTCAGGCTGCTGAGACAATATACGAGTGGTTGCAAGGATCTCAATGAATGTGAGGGCTGCTGAGACGATATTGCGTTTGCAAGGGTCTCAACAAGGGTGTCAGGCTGCTGAGACGACTTTGCGTGGTTGCAAATGGTCTCAACAGGTGTCAGGTTGCCGAGGGGCTGAGATTGCGTGGTGGCAAAGGTTTTTTTTTTTTTTTTTTGCGTTTTATATTTATTTTTTTATTTTGCGTTTTGTAAGGGTCATGTGTTGCAAGGGTCTTAACAAGGGTGTCAGGCTGCTGAGATGATTTGCATGGTTGCAAGGTCTCAATCAATAAGAATTGGGTTACTGAGAAAGGATAGAAACACCTGGTTTGTTTGTACCTTAAGCAAGCAGTATAAGGTAGAAGGACAACGCCTGTTTGAATCGTGGTTCCGTAGGGGCCACTAATGAACGATATGGGAGACAACAAATGGTAGCAAATTGATAGGACATAAAGAATGTAATAACAAATCTTACTTGCGACAGTGGGCCATGCAAGTGAGTTTGCGGCGGACTGTGGCTGGAGTGAAACATGTCGGGAAGGTGTAGCGTGATGCCGTGCATGGGGCAAAACAATGAGGTTTGGTGTAGAAAATAGAACACGAGAAGTGCGTATCAATGCTTTGTAAGCTCCACTGCGGGAACCAAACATATGGAACGGGTGACACCACGAGTGGCCACGAATTTGACATGACAAACAAGCTAACGAATCCTACCTGGGACAGTGAACGTGCGACTGGGTTTGCTTTGGACTGGAGTGGATGTGCATGACGCACAGGCAATAACTTTGGTAAATAAATGAGAGAGAAGAACCGTGAACAAACAATTTGTAAGTTCCGCTGCGGGAACTAAAAACACACGGCATGGGGGAACAATGAATGACAACGGTAGAAAGCATGCAATGTATCTGATACAAAACGGTTGTAAAAATGCATGAAACAAATTCGATACGAATCGGTAGTAAGGAGTATTGAACAAATCTGATAGGATTTGGTTGTAGAGTGTATGCTACCCCTTGCTTTGAAACCGAACATCTACCAACCACCCATCCCCCAGGCTAATCAAGTGCAGACAAGGCACCATGTGAGTCCAATTACCACCTCAATCTGCCAAAGAACCCATACAAACACATGCTAATCTCCAAATGGATTTACAATGAATCGTATGTTTGGCATAAGGAAGTTACAAATGTACTACGCCTGAGCCGAATGATGTTGGAACATGAGCAACAATAACTCAGAGGCAGATTTTTTTTTTTTTTTCCAAAAGAGATGCAGGATTTGCAAGATTGCACAAGATACGAAAAGGTTTGAATCCTACCTGCGACAGTAAGCGGGAACCGCCGGCGAAGACCATGAAGGGAGAAGCCACAAAGCGATTGCGATGTCGAATGCGATTGAATGCGCAGACTCACGGACATGAGGTGAGCTGGGAAGAGTCGGCCCAGTGACGTGTAGTACTGCACACTGAACCGACAAAGAGCATGTGTGAGTGGGCTGCTTAAATACCCTCCGGGCTCCTCCCATAAACTCAGGCCACCATACTGGCCTTCTTATATATATATATAACATTTTTTTCCTCAGTTTAGACCGATACGTATTCTTCTACCTATTTTTAGCAAAAAAAAAACGCAATAAGATCGGTTTGCGCAAAAGTTATAGCGTTATAGGGGATAACTTTATGGTTTTGTTATTAATATTTTTTTGTTTTGCTAGTAATGGCGGTGATTAGCGTTTTTTATCGTGACTGCAACATTATGGCGGACACTTTTGTCACCATTTTGGGACCATTGTCATTTTTACAGTGATCAGTGCTATAAAAATGCACATATTACTGTGAAAATCACACTGGCAGTGAAGGGGGTTAACCTGTAGGGGCGCTGAAGGGGTTAAGTGTGCCCTAGTGAGTGATTCTTACTGTGTGGGGGCGTGGCTTGCCGTGTGACATCACTGATCGTCGTTCCCTATGACAGGGAACAGACCATCAGTGACGATCTCACTAGGAAGAACGGTGAAAGGTTTACCGATCATGTCTGGGGGTCTCGTGGGTGCGGTCACTAAGCTCAATAACTGGGTTGCGAGTGCGCCAGCGTCCTTTTGCCCAACCGTGCCGCTCTGCCAACATATATCGTCGTTAGGCGGTCCTTAAGTTAAAGTAAAAAAGAGACATGTACAGCTGCAGAACACAACTAATGCAACAACTTTGGAAGTGATGTAACGTGTTGTATTGTAATATTATCTTTAGATTTCGAGCATGCAAGGTCTTGGGCACATGATTTTTTCCATACAAATACTATAGATACCAAAATTGTTGGGGACCTGGGGACTATCCATATTTTCATGCTTGCTATCTTCTTGGACATTGATCCCTTCACCGCCATCATGAGCTCTCCTGCCTCTGGAGCGTCTAACTCTACCACTAGAAGTGTCATCTCAGGCAGTGAATTGGGAATCCAAAAAAGGACCTAGGAACTAAACTGGATTTAGGCAAGTTAACTAGGCTTTTGGATATTTTTTTAACCCCTTCCATACAGGGCATTTTCACCCCCTTCCTGCCCAGACCAATTTTTAGTTTTCAGCGCTGTTGCACTTTGAATGACAATTGCGCAGTCATGCAACACTGTACCCAAATTAAATCGTTAAGTTTTTTTCCCCACACAAATAGAGCTTTTTTTTAGTGGTATTTGATCATCTCTGCGGTTTTTATTTTTTGCGCTATAAACAAAAGAAGAGAGTCAATTTAAAAAAAACACAATATTTTTAACTTTTTTATTTGATACATATCACAATTAAAAAAATAAAATAAAAATCTTCCTCAGTTTAGACCGATACGTATTATTCTACGTATTTTTGGTAACAAAACGCAATAATCGTATATATTGATTGGTTTGCACAAAAGTTATAGCGTCTACAAAATAGGTGATAGATTTATGGCATTTTTTTTTTTACTAGTAATGGCGGTGATCTGCAATTTTTTTTTTTGTGACCGTGACATTGAGGCGGACATATCAGACACTTTTGACACGTTTTTGGGGCCATTCACATTTACACAGCGATTAGTGCTATAAAACTGCACTGATTACTGTGTAAATGTGACTGGCAGGGAAGGGGTTAACACTAGGGGGCGCTGAAGGGGTTAAAATGTTCCCTAAAGTATGTTCTAACTGTAGGGGGAGGGGGACTCACAGGGGGAGGAGATCGATGTGTGTTCCTCTGTACTGGGAACACACATCAGTCTCCTCACCGCTGACAGGAGGTGGATCTGTGTGTTTACACACAGATTCACACTCCTGCCGTGATCAGCGGCAATCGCGGGTGTCTGGCGGCAATCGCGGCCGTTGGGCACGCGCGCGGGATCGCGAGTGGTGCCGTGGGTGCACGCGCGCGCCCTAAAACACTGAGAAGAAAGGACCTTATGTGATGTCCACTCTCATCGGCGAGGGGTTGCTACAGACAGCAATCCCCTATGGCCCGGTAAGGAAGGGGTTAATACCATTAATTAGAAGGGTGAGAGATGGGGTTGCTAATATCCTGGAGTTTAAAAATTGGCTTTAATAATACATCCAAAAATGGAGATGCATTGAGACTCATTTGGACCATGTGACAACAGAGTTCCAGGACAACATCTCCCAGCATTCCTCACATGTCAGATGTTATGGGAGGAACTCAATAAAAACATTCTTGTCTTGCACTGTAGCTTTTGACATATTAACTATATTGATCGTAAAGTGGACCTTCAGTAATTTTTTTCAACTTTCCATCTATTAAATCTTCTGCTCTTGTTGATTTCTGTACACATGACACACACAAGAGATAGAACTAAAGGTTCCAACATTCACACACATACACAAATATCTCTCTAAAATCGCTTAGATTTTTCCCATTTCTACACAACACATGCATATCATTCTCTCACTTTCTTTTAACGCTCTTTAATATTTAGCTACTTTAAAGGATCACTAAAGGAAAAACATTTTTTTTGCTAAATAGCTTCCTTTACCTTACTGCAGTACTGGTTTCATGTTCTCATTGTTCATTTTTTTTTTATTATTTTTTTGCTTTGAAGTTGCTGTAATCCTGCTCTGATCTCCACACTTCCTGCTTGTCTGTTTCCTTATAACCACAGTGCTGGGAGCTTTCTCACTGTGGTCTAAGCTGTCATTACTGTGTGTCTAAAACTTCCCAGAACCAATCAGATTCATTTTAAAAACAAAACACTGCCCTGGATTTGTTTGTTTTTGTTCTGTGTCTCTCTCTTCTTCACAGAAACATGAAGCCAGTTTAAAAGTGAAACTAACCTGCAGGCACATTATATGATTGATTTTTATCTATTTTTAATCATTTAATCATTTTTAAAAGGAATCAGTTAACTTTTATGTCTCTATACCCTGTAAATAGTCATTTCAGCAAAAAAAAATGTTTTCCTTTAGTGACCCTTTAAATTCTGCTTTCCTTATTTTGTTCTTATATCCTTTGCATCTCATGTATTGTAATCTCATACTTCACATTCTCTAGCTTCTATGATCAGACGGGCAGCCATAGTGCTCATCCGATCTTCCCTCTCTGGCAACGTATAAAGTATTCTATTTTAACTCTCATTTCTCACTTTTGACTTTACTAGTTGTAGTGCCTGACCCCAAATTCATCCCACAACTTAACATCAAAATTTCCTGGTGCCTTCATGGCAGCATACATATGGTTGGTGGCTCCGCCCTCATCCAACCCACAGGACCAATTATAACTCTTTAAAAGAGAGCGACAGCCTCCCCTCTGACATTCTTTTTTCTGTCCTCAAACTTGCAGGATCATGGATCACCTGGATTCAGCCCTGACTAAGCCACTGTGTTGGCCAGCCATTACAGGTTCATGCTCCCCTGTAAATGAAGTCCCATATCTTAGGCTGCTAAACGCGCCAAAAAGGTTTGGGAGCCCATTTTTCTGTGGATCTTTTCTGGGTCTGGAGTTCAGGTATTTTCCTCCATCCTGAAAACACTGCTCCAAGGTAAAAGACGACTGATTACAAGTTTTGCAGTGCTATTTTTCACTGCTGATGATTGTGGCTTGTTGGGGGCAGGTGGCTATTAAGCCTTCTACAGCTGCTTACAGGGCAAGTCTTGTTCAACTGTTTAAAAAAAAATCAAAAAAATCTGCCGTTTGCTATAAGGGAGATTACATTCTAGACCACCTGTCCATCACCTCCTTCTCTGTCTTCCAGACGCATGCTGCCGTCCTAGCCGGCAGACTCCTGGGCTATAACGAGGTATGGCAGAGTTTATGACTCTCGTAGCCAGACATGCGATCTCCCGCAGCAGGGGGGGGCCCCCCTCCTGCCGCCCCTGCTGGAGAGCATCTGCGGCGCTTCGCGCGCCCCCTCTGCATTTGATTTATCCCTTCCTTGGACACTGTCGCGTCGCAGGGATATGACGTCACCGCGCGCAGACGCAGTAGCCTCCGGAGGCCAATGCGGCCATCTTGGTATACCCGGAAGTAGTCGGTGTATAAATGAGGATGTTTTTCCTCATTATGTTTAAACAGCTCTCCACTGCAACACATCCTGGGTTAAGGGAAGATTACATTCTACTGCCTTCCTCCTGTTTATTCCCCATATTATGGATCCAGGCCAAGGTAAATTTGGAAGTGGATCATGTTTGTACATATTTCTATGGAATACATATTTTCATGTGCATATAATGGGTGAGGACGTTTTGTACATATGGGTATGTACATGGATGTGTAGGTGCATGTGTATAGGTAAATACTTAGGTAGGGTATCCTTGATACCTCATGGATCTCAGCCTTGCCTGTGCATAGGCCTGGATGTGTATATGTATGTATATATATATATATATGTGTGTGTGTATATATATATATATATATATATATATATATATATATATATGTGTATATATATATATGTTTTTATGTATTTAATATAAAAAATAAAAAAAACATATATGAACATATGCGTTCATGGGTGTATATATGCATATTCGTAGGTACGCTATACATATAGGTATGTGTTCCAAAAAATAAAATAATAATAATAATAATATAAGAAAAGTTAAACCACGCAGGTTAACCTTGTTGATTTCCCTCTTTAACAGCCCTTCCCCGCAGCTCAGTATTACAAAAAGATCCTCAACATACCACTAGGTAAGTGGCTGCAACTACCAGGTAAGTTCAAAATAAAAAAGAGCACGTGACTACCTTCTATAGAGGAAAAACAGAATTTTTCTGTCCTTTCCTTCTTTTGCAGCCCGCATTCTCAGCCAAGTCGCAGAGGGGCACAGAAGAAGGGGTCCAAAGCTCACGGTGTCCCAAAGAGTGGTCACTCTGCTTCAGCCTACACACCTGACAGCCGCAGGTCTTCCCGACATTCGGCTAGAAAGTATCCCTCTCCTCATCACCCTGCCACCCCCAAAGCCTGCTGGGTCTGCGGTGATGATGCGCTTCCAAAAAAAATTGGGTCCAGCTAGCTCTTCATCAAAAGATATTTTTCAGGGGTCTGCCCCCAAGATCCCAGGTCAGCAGATAAGTGCAGGGGCCAGTTTGGATGACTCCCAAGATGCATCCGAGAAGCAAGGGGCCCACTACGATTCTGGGGTACCTGATAATTTTCTGGCCGCCTTAATGCGAAATATGGTAGCAGGCCAGGTCGCCTATATCCATCCTCGTGGGCTGTACCCTCCAGCTGACACTAGTGCTCAGCCGTTTTTCTTACCATCTATGGATCACTCGGCTACTGTAAGAAATGCAGCACATTCCTCAAGAGGTGCAGCGTCTCAAGAAGACATATTGGGTCACAAGATTGAGAACGGCCTCAAATCTAAATATGAGACAGCTGAGAGAGCGCGAGAACCAGCAGCCGCTTTAGCTTCAGCTGCCGAGACAACAAAGGCATGGTCTACCAATTTTGAATTAGCCTTGAGCCAGGGCCTCGAGCCAGAGGAAATTCTCAATTCTCTGGAGCAATTAAATTGGCTTCAGGATCTATGGTCGAGGCAGCAGCGAAAACACTGGAATGTTTCTCTCAGGCCTTACTGCATACAGTAACTGCCAGGAGGTATAGGAGTAGGCAAAGGAACCTCCAGGCTACCCTCATGAACATAAGGAAAGAAGGGGACGCGTCTAGCTCTCCCGGAAAGCCCTTTTGACTTCCTGTTTACTCAAGCTGAACCAGCGCGTACTGCCATTCTGGTTTAACGGGAAACTGACTCCCCTACAATTCTCCTTGGTCGCACCAAAAAAAAAAAAAAGAGAGAAAAAAAAAAAAAAAAAAACTTTCTAGCTCAACAGGCTCCTATGTCCTTGCTACTCACCAAGGTCCATTATAGGATAAAAGATCTCAGGACTCTGATTCAGCTTACACAAAGCCCATACATGATGGATTTCAGTTCTGAGTTCCGTGAGCTGTTTGGGGGTTCATACCTCTCAAATCTTTTCCCTTTCTGGTTATTTGAAAAAAGGAAATGTGTGTGTGTGTGTGTGTGTGTGTGTGTGCTTTTGTTTTTCCCATCCTTTAAATGTACGCAATTCACCCCAGGTCTACAGCAAACTTGTCAACCTGGCAATCCTCGGGTGAGAATCCCTTAAAATAATGGGACTCATGGCAGTACGACCAGAAGTGGAGATGGTCCCTGTAAAGCCTCAAGGGTTTCCACCTGCATTTTCATCAGGTTCTCCTATCCCTTATGTTCCAAGACATTAGTGGACTTCATTTACACTTTTTGATGCCTGCCTTTAGGCACACCATGCGCCCCGGATCTTAGCAGAAAGGTCTAGTGTTAATCTCTTCCGAAGGGAAAAGTTGCACTTTCCGCATGAGCAGGAAGATGTTCTATCTTCATTTCATTACAATAAGGTTTCCAATCTCATATACAAGAGGTGTATGTTCACCTTAGCATGAATGCATCTGGTCAGGTAATTACAAAAAAAAAAAAACATATATAAAAATGTTTTAGTCTTTTTGCCTATGCAAAGATTATATTCCTAAGAGACTGATGTCTCCCCTAAAGAGAAGAAAGTCCCCACCCACAGCCTAAGCTGGGAACATGACAATCGGAATCATATCGGGGTCCTCTTACATCCTCCCCCTGGACTCTGGCAGCATGGTGGTACATTAACATCTCTACACCTCGTTACAACAGACTGGTCCTGTGCTATAATCAAGTCTTCTCGGTGGGTGGAGCCACTTGCAGTTGGTTCCTACTCCTTGGTCCATCCCTGTAGCAGCGGCGGTTCTTCTGAATTTCAGCAACCTTAGGGGACTCAGTTGACCAAGACAACTGGTATTTAAATAAGGACAGTTCGGTATCCAACATACAGGAGTCAGGTACCGCTGACATATCAATTTTCTGCCAGAACATTACCTCAGAAGGTCGAGTCCATTCCCACATAGATGAGCATCAGGTCGACCTTAATCTGAGTCCAGTCCCAAAGGACGAACACACGCACATAGGCAGATCGTCATTCTTCAAAAACATTCCTGATATGACTCAAGGCCAAGAGGATCTCACCAGCCTCAAGCAGTTGATGTTTTTTTTTTTTTTAAAAAGGGAAGGGAATAAATCATTTGGCTGATCACCTAGGAAGGAAAATACCAACTCCAATATGCAGCTATTGGTTCAGCTTGCCTCCCGAGAGGCTGTCCTCATGGGCTAGTCCGCTAGTTAAGAACTCTTCCTTTTGGTGCATGTTTGTTTTTACACTGAAGTCTCCCAGTTCCTTCACACAATTTCCCAATCTCAAGGGTAATATGGGCGTACGCCCTCCTACCTAGTGCCAGCGCCTAGCAGAGAATTGGTTCACCTCCGCAACTACAAATCCTCGGTTGGTCTAGGAAATCTTGATACAGGCTGCCAAGTGAGCGGGCCCCGTTCGGTCCTTCTGCCGATTCCAGTTGCGTACATTCGCATATCCGAAAGAGTTCACTCCTATCCGCTTTCGGAGGTCCCTGGATTTAATCAGGAATGGGGCAGGGGGGAAAAAAACTAAGAAAGTTCAGTCACTCCCACAAGATAAATGGCACTTTTACCCTAAATTCACAATAAGAACACGCCTCGAGGGCAATCATTCCTTTTTTTCCCAGATAGGGTGACTACGTCTAAAGGGGGATGTGCCTCTGCTATTCAGTTTACTCGCAGTCTTTCCTTGCACATACACGAGAATCTTCTATGTAAGACGCTACTCTCGAAGCAATTTTCTTTTTTCCATACTTCTAAGCACCGTCTCATCCATTCAAAGGCCCTCAAAGTCCAAGCCTCTGTATTTAGGATTCCGATGTTTCAACTTAAACAAGTTGGTCATCTGGCAGTCTTGCCAGTTCAAGTCCAGAGCTCCCTCTGCGAGCCAATTTATCTAAGAATTGGTAGTCCCAAATCTTTCAGTATGTTCCAACAACTCCTGACTGGCCAAACCAGTTAGAAGAAGACTTCCTCAGGCGTCTCGGATCTGGCAGGCATGCTACCAGCTTACCTTGAAAAAAAAAAAGAGGGGGAGAAAGCTGTGGACACCGAGGACAACTTTATCAAGTTGGATGGTTCATCTTATCCAGACAACATACCGGGCTAGTGGTCCTCCGCTCCAAAGTCAAAGAATACTTGTGCGGGGAATGGCGGCTTCCTGGACTACAGCAACACTAGAATCTTCCAAGCGCCCTGCCGTTGGGCAACCGGTCATTCTAAGCCGCACTCATGACCTAGTGGGGTCTACTCTTACTCATAGTGATGTAGGGGGAAAAGTCTGTTCAGCTGTTTTCTCTTGGATAGAGATTAAAATACTTTTTGCAGCAACCCTCCCTGTAAGCGAGTTATTTACCATATGTATGCTGCCATGAAGGCACCAGGAAAACAGAAAATTAAATACCTACCTTTCGGTAATTTTCCTTTCCTGGTGCCTATCCATGGCAGCATACGCCCTCCCTTTCTTAAAATCCTTAATTGTTTGAGTCTAGTTACAAGAATGTCAGAGGGGAGGCTGTCGCTCTCTTTTAAAGAGTTATAATTGGTCCTGTGGGTTGGATGAGGGCGGAGCCACCAACCATATGTATGCTGCCATGGATAGGCACCAGGAAAGGAAAATTACCGAAAGGTAGGTATTTAATTTTCCGTTGTCCCTTTCTGTCTAGTGTTAATTGTTGTCACTCTTGATCCATCCTGCTCACATAGATAGGTGTTTCTCTAGCTGTTTACTCTGCATGATTCTTAGTCCCTGTGGACTTGGGTCATAACCAACGCTGTATCTTGGCCTAGGTTGGTAACACTTTTCAGAGGGGCGGCAAAAAATCTACCCCCCAAGTACAGCCTCCTCCCGTCTCCCGCACACAAAGAGTCCCGGTCAGTCTTATGAGGCGTATTGGGCCGGAGGCAGGGTCCAGGAGGCAAATCGGTCTGGCATCCCCATAAAGTGGCCATACTGCTGCTGGTATGATACTGACCAGTGACTGGCCCGACATTTGGACAGACCGATGGCCATACTCAATACAACTGGCAGAGGCCAATACTGTAGCAGTACCTGTGTGGTCAGATTAGCATTGTATGTCCAATAATCCACAAATATAGATTTAGCCAAACCCTATCTGCTGGTCCAATGTGATGTCATTTAGGGATATTTTAGCAGGTGAATATGAGAAGGAAGTGCTTTTGTTATCACTGGCATTTGATCTGACATCAGTTTAAGATGCTTCAGTGATCATTCAGAATTAATTGACAGGTGCACTTGACCTCCTTCTGACCTGCATTTACCTGTGCATCATGTAGATTTTGCATTCCAATAGACTTACAAAGGTATGGAAAATCTGCTTGAAGCAAACAAAAGCGGAGGAGCTTAAAGCGGAGGTTCACCCAAAAATCAACTTTCTGACATTAGCTCCAGCATACTGCTAACATCTGCAGTATGCTGTTTTTTTTTTTTTTGTACTTATCGTTTTATGAGCCGTTGTTATCCGGCTCCGAGGCGGGAATCCTGCGGGGAATGGGCGTCCCTAAGCCACTCGGGTGTTTTTACGGTGCCTGCGCCTGCCGTGTAGAGCTGACTGCGCAGGCGCCGTAAACACCCAAGTATCACTTTGGCTATTTTCAGAAGGCATGACGCGCTTAAGCAGCCCATCAATTAACTCCTCTTGGCTTAGGAACGCCTATACCCGTAAGCAATCCACGCTCGGAGCCGGATAACAACGGCTCAAACGATAAAAGTACAAAAAAAAAAACAGCATACTGCAGATGTCAGCAGTATGCTAGAGCTAATGTCAGAAAGTTGATTTTTGGGTGAACCTCCGCTTTAAGGTCTAGTCACACCAGCTGCTGCATTGGTAGAGCCTAAAGAGGAAGGGGTGTGGTTTACAGGTGATGGGGCGGGTCTTAAACATGAAGTGGTGGTCATATTTAAATTAGGGGGTGCACGAGTTTAGTACAACACCTAAATACACCACTGGTGGTAACACAGTTATTTGGAAAGATGCGGAAGTGTATCTTTTGTGACTGTTCCCTACTGCAGTAGTTATTAATTTGGAACCGCTAATCATTATGAGGATAGGAGTTGCCTATCTATAAAACTCCATGTCAGATATAATAAATTACTCACAAAAATGTAAGGGATGTACTTTTGTGAGATACTGTATTTCTGATGTGGAGTAAACTTGCCGTTTGGCACTGAGCTACAAAATCCCCAGCTTGTCAGTGTATTTTTTTTATATATATATATATATATATATATATATATATATATATATATATCACTATACTACCAAAAGAATTGGATTGGCCCACCCTTTGCAGCTATAACAACTTCAACTCTTCTGAGAAGGCTGTCAACAAAGTTTAGGAGTGTGGCTTTGGGAATGTTTGACCATTTTTCCACAAGTGCATTTGTAAGGTTAGTGCTCTCTAATTCATCCCAAAGGTGTTCTATCGGTTGAGTTCAGGATTCTGTGCAGACCAGTCAAGTTCCTCAACCCCAAACTCATTTATCAATGTCTTTTTTTATGGAGGGGGGATTATGGTGTAGGGTTGTTTTTCAGGGGTTAAGTTTAGCCCCTTAGCTCCAGTGAAGGGAACTTTTGGCGTCAGCATACCAAGACATTTTGGACAATTTCATACACCCAACTTTGTGGTAACAGGGGGTGGCCCCTTCCTGTTCCAACACGACCAGTGCACAAACCTGGTCCATGAAGACAAGGATGAGCGAGTTTGGGGTGGAGGAACTTGACTGGCCTGTACAGAGTCCTGACCTCAAACCGACACCTTTGGGGTGAACTCGAGCCGAGACTGTGAGCCAGGCCTTCTTGTCCAACATCAGTGCCTGACCTCACAAATGCACTTCTGGAAGAATGGTCAAACATTTCCATAGACACACTCCTTAACCTTGTGGACAGCCTTCCCAGAAGAGTTGAAACTGTTATAGCTGCAAAGGGCGGGGCCAACTCAATATTGAACCCTACGGACTAAGATTGGAATGCCATTAAAGTTTATGTGCATGTAAAGGCAAGCACCCCAAAACTTTTGACAATCTAGTGTGTGTGTGTGTGTGTATATATATATATATATATATATATATATATATATATATATATATATATATATATTTGTGAGGGATTAGCTTGATAGTGGGTGTGTGACCCCCTGGATGGGTTCACTACACGCTGAACTGTACAGAAAGGCAGTTGAGGATGGTTGAAAACAAAGGATATGGTTTATTTTTCCATATTGCTGGATACAAGTGCAACATCAAAACAGCATAAACAAAACATAAAATAAACCCTGGCCACTTGGGCGTCTAACTTCACAACACAGGAACCTACCTATGGAGTCTGGCACAGCCTACTGTTGGGCAGACACTGCTGGTCATACAGCAGAAAACAAAAAAAGTCTCTTTGATATTTACCACACAGAAATATCAACAAGCACCTCACCTCTTTAGAAGTCACTGCTCTCCTTCACTCAAGTGCCTTAGGAAGCAGCAATCAGTAGTCATCCTTTTGGATGATTTATAGAGGCCTTAATTACCTCATTCTGAACAGCTGAAGTTTTCCAACGCCCTAAACCTTTCTGGCTATTTCTGCAGCCGACGCCTAATAGTAATTGGTGAATTGTCTAAACAAGGCAATAATGTATCTCCTGACTGTGACAACACCCACAGATTTACCTGACTTCCTGTTACAATATATATATATACACACAGTATATATATATATATATATATATACATCTGGGTGAGCTGCACTTTATTGCTCAAATCCTCAATTTTGAATATGAACATCAAGCGGGATCCACTCTACCCACAACAATGTATACAAAAAGATTCAGTTGATTTTAAACTAAAACATATTGTATATTCCAGTGCTTCCCAACCTTTTCGGCATCCGGAACCAGTTTCTTAGAAAATATTTTTTTCAAGGACGAAGGGGTGGGTTGGATGGGCTTAGGGTGTTAGCGCTTCAATAATCTTGACACCATGGTATATATGGTGTTAGGATGATTTAAGCGCATTCTTTTTATTATTAAATTGTAATACATATTGCAATAGTTCAACTCACCTTAATGCTCACTGTAGCCTGCTACCTGATGTAGCGTGTCACTTGTCACTGTAGCCTGCCATCAGACGCAGCTTATCACCGTAGCCTGCCACCAGATGCAGTGTGTGACTATAGCTTGCCACAAGATGCAGTGTGTTACTTGCCACTGCAGCCACCAAATGCAGCTTGTGACTTGTCACTGTAGCCTGCCCCATATGCAGCTTGTCACTTGCCACCAAATGCAGCTTGTCACTTGCCACTGTAGCCTGCCACCAGATGCAGCATGACACTTGCCACTGCAGCCACCAGATGCAGTGTGCCACTTGTCATTAATGCCTGCTACCAGAGGCAGCCTGTCACTTGCCACCGCAGTCACCAAATGCAGCTTATTACTTGTCACTGTAGCCTGCCACCACTTTCAGTGTGTCACCTGCCATTGTAGCCTGTTACTATATGCAGCTTGTCACTTGCCACTGTAGCTTGCCACCAGATGCAGCGTGTCACTTGCCACTGCAGCCACCAGGTACAGTGTGTCACTTGCCATGGTAGCCTTCCAACAGATACAGCTTGTTGCTGCACTTGCTACTGTAGCCTGCCCCAGTTGCAGCATGTCACCTGCTACTGTAGCCTGCCACCAGATGCAGCTTGTCACTCTAGCTTGCCACCACAATCAGCAGATGCAGCTTGTCACTTTGTATGGGTTTTGTGCAGCGAGGAGCCCTGCATTTAAGTACAGGAGCGGGGAAACTGGCACGTGCAGTACAGGACAGGGTTCTGCAGTTGATCCATTTAGAATTTTGAATGTATGGAGGCAGACCCAATAACATTAATGCTGGAGGTGATGTAGTCTCTCTTCTCTCTCCGGCTTCAAACAGGGTGCAGACCACCACTGGTTCGCAGCCCGGGACTCTGGTGTAACCCAAGCCTAGGGTAATTTCACTCTCTGCAGCATCCGGGACTGTGGGCTGGTAGAGGCATCAGGTATCTGAGGGATATATGCGACGAGCTGGGTCTGTTTACATTTGATAGGCTTAAAAATAAATTCCAACTTCCGAACTCCTTCTTCTTCAGATTCCTGCAGCTCTGCCACGCCTTTGATTCACAGTTTAGATCACTCAGCCTTCGGCTGGACCCCGATGACTTGGAGGTTCTCCTGGTTAAGGTTGATCTCTCCAAGCCATTATCCCAAATTTATCGCGCACTCCTGCCATCTATTCAGGTGGGACTGGATGGTCTCCGCGATACGTGGCGGGCGGAGGCGGGAGTGCTGGATGGTGAGGATTGGGAAGATATGTGGGACTATCCATTCCAGCAGCTGGTTGCTACTAGGGACAAATTGATCCAATTCAAGATCCTCCATAGGATCTACTACACGCCCCAGCGCCTACATGGCATTTACCCGACCCTGTCGGCCAGCTGCTGGAGATGCTCTGGTACCCCAGCAGATTTTGCGCACATATTTTGGGATTGCCCCCAAATTATAGACTACTGGAGGGAAGTGACTCAATTTATTCACGGCCTAACCACCATCCCTATTCCCCTAACAGTTAGTGTCTGCATCCTCGGCCTGGTGGAGCAATTGGCACTTGCTAAGGCCACACGCACACTCATAGGTATCCTTCTTTTTTATGCAAGGAAAGCCATAGTCCTGAGGTGGAAGTCCACTACCCCCCCCCCCATTTTGACTACATGGAAGCGGTTGGTCAATGCAACTGTGCCCCTTTACAAGGCGACGTATCTGTCCCGAGGATGCCCTAAAAAGTACAAAAAAGTCTGGCGTCTGTGGATAGACTCAGAATCCACAACAGACGACCGGCCCCCTGGGGAATAATTGCTCAGGTAAACTCCGCCGGTACCTACTTGTAACACTCCGTGTTGAGACCCATATTCTGAGCTAGTTAGGGGAGACAATGTATTGAGGAGGTGACATTTGTAACTACTCCCAAGGGCCTCTGCAGCCACTATCCCAATTACTGCGGAATGGAAGGAGGCTTGACAAGGTGCAATAGCTCCTAGTATATTCCTGACATGTGCAACCTGAGAGGTGTGTAGTTAGGTATGCCTAGTGTAATGGTGTGAAGACTAATGTTCTGTTGTTTTTGTTGTGTTTTCTTATTTTTTATTTTTTTATCTCAGTTCTTTTTTGTGCACGTTGCCACTTGCAATGTTCGGCCGGGGTATGCCCCTATGGCCTTGTTTTGTAACTCACGATTTTAAAAATACCTTAATAAAAACAATAAAAAAAAAAAAAAAAAAAATATATGATAGACACCAGCACTGGTATTGTGTCACCAACTCCGTCCACTCTTGGCAACTCACAGAATGCAAAGCCACAGTTTCATCATAGGCTGCATTTTGGAAATGGCCAAATTTAAATGGGGTGGAGACACATTGCCAGCTCTGTATATCATACATGCAGTGCTAATGTCTGCAGGGGGCTGCTGCCCAGTATTGAGCTTAAAGCGGAGGTTCACCCTAAATATACTCTTTCCCATGTGATCAGCCTACTGGCGCTGACGCCAGTATGCTGTTTTTTTTTTTTAAATGCCCCACTTACTGTGTAATCTTTAATTTTGATTTATTTCCCCCGCGGTGGATGGCACCTGTATAGCCCGTCACGGCTCCGAGTTTTATTTCGGCTTTTTTCGGAGGGCGTGACGCGCCATAGCCATAGGACTCGGAGAAATATGGCGCCTGCGCAGTCAGCTCCTAGGTCTGTGCGCAGGCGCCGCATTGCGCCGGAAATACCCGAGTCCTAAATCGGATATTTTTGGAAGCCAAGATGGGTAGTAGCGGTGCCATCCACCGCTGGGGAAATAGATGAAAATTAAAGATTACACAGTAAGTGGAGCAATAAAAAAAAAAAAAAAAACAGCATACTGGCACTGACGCCAGTATGCTGGATCGCATGGGGCATAGTATATTTAGGGTGAACCACCTCTTTAAAGTATAACCACAAAAATGGTATCAAGAGATATGTGATGGGAGATTAAGTGAAAAATCAGAACCACGAAAACTCACTAAAGCCCTGTACACACGATCGGTTTGTCCGATGAAAAAAGACTGATGGATTGATTTCATCGAACAAACCGATTGTGTGTGGGCCCCATTGGTCTTTTTTTCCATCGGTGTAAAAAAATAGAACATGTTTTACATTTTTCCTATGGACAAAAAACCGATAGGAAATTCTGATCGTCTGTGTGGAACTCCATCGGAGAAAAATCCACGCATGCTCAGAATCAAGTCGACGCATGCTCGAAAGCATTGAACTTCATTTTTTTCGGCTTGTCGTAGTGTTTTATGTCACCGCGTTTTGGCATGGTCATAATTTAGTCTGATAGTGTGTATGCAAGACTGATCAAAGTCAGCTTCATCGTATATCTGACAAAAAATATCCATCGGATTTGATTCCATCAGAAATCCAATCGTGTGTATATGGCTTAACTGGAAAAAATATGAAATTTCAGTTTTATTACAATTTGTACATACTGAATCATAATGAAAAGCAAACTCTCTATGATTAAGCTTCTACTGGGCAAAACATGTTGGAGGTTGTTCTCCCAGTCACAGGTCTGCGTGTCTATGTAAAGCCCAAGCTCTTTTTAATAAAACATTAGAGCCAAGTAGCTCAAGAAACCACTATAAGAAGACACAATATTTGCTAAAAGGTCAGTCCTCTTGAAATAGAGATAATATTTTCTAGTAGATGTTCAACTTTAATTGAAATACGTTACAAAGTCAAACGTAATTCTTTGTAGCATTCAATGCATAGTTTATTCAATCAGCTTTTTACTAGTTCTGGGACTAGTTAGGACAAGCTGGTGTACTTTGTAAGGTTACTAACAAAACAAAAGCATCTCCATCAATACAATGTGGAACTCTTAGGCCGCGTACACACGAGGGGATATGTCCGCTGAAAACGGTCCGATGGACCGTTTCAGCAGACATCTCCGCTCGTGTGTATGGGCTAGCGGACAGATTTCTCCACCCGACAGATTTCAAAGCATGCTTTGAAATCCATCCGGTGGGAATCTGTCCGCCCGACATGTCTGCTGGTTAGTACACTTACCAGCAGACATGTCGTCCCCCACCGCCGCCGCGCCGCCGCCGAATGGATTCGGCGCATGCGCGGAAGTGTTTTACTTCCTGGTGCGGTGACATGGCGGTGACGCAGCGGCGTCAGCGTCACCGCGCCGTCCGGCGGCGGGGAATTTGATCCGATGGTGTGTACACGCCATCGGATCAAACTCCCGATCGGACATATCCGATGGAAATGGTCCGCGGACCGTTTTCATCGGATATGTCCGATCGTGTGTACGAGGCCTTAGGCCGCGTACACACGAGGAGACATGTCCGATGAAAACGGTCCGCGGACTGTTTTCATCGGACATGTCTCCAGGGATCTTTTGGTCTGGTGTGTACACACGATCAAACCAAAATCCCTGCGGACAGACAGCGCGGTGACGTGGCGGTGACATTGACGCCACGACGTTTGCAAACCAGGAAGTAAAATGCTTCCACGCATGCGTCGAATCCATTCGACGCATGCGGGGGATTTCGGTCTGCTGGTTAGTACTAACCAGCAGACAAGTTTTAAAGCATGTTTTAAAACTTTTGTCCGCTGGAAACCTGTCCGCTAGGCCGTACACACGATCGGATATGTCTGCTGAAACCGGTCTGCGGACCCGTTTCAGCGGACATGTTCGATCGTGTGTACGCGGCCTTAAAGTAATACAATGGATTTAAACCTTTAAAGTGATTGTAAAGGATTTTTTTTTAATAAAAATAAATAAAATAACAAACATGTCATACTTGCGTGCTCTGTGCAGTGGTTTTGCACAGATGAACCCCAATCCTCTTCTTCTCGGGTCCCCGTCCAGCTCTCTGGGCCCCTGCTTGCTGTGGGGGCACAAGTGTGTACTGGCTCCTGAGCTTGACACAGATAGCGCAGTTCAGTGCCCTCCCCACACTACTTTATCACAGTTCAGCCCCCTGTAAACTTCCCCCCCTAGCACAAATCCCCCCTTCCCCCTAACCCCCCCTTTATGTTTTTCACAGCAAGGAGCTGGGCTTGTGATATTTACTAGCAGTTCTTTCTTTAAGTGCATAGAGTCTACTCAGCTGTTGGTTAATTACTAGCCACTCCTTGTTTCCACAGTGACTCACCTGGTTACCATTACCTGTCTCATAAGTCCAGCCTACAGCCAGCCCCTTTTGGCTTTTTAAACAGCTTTGCTCATTCCCTCTGTGCCCTTGCGTGGTCAACATCTCCAGTGTGTTCCTGTGTATGACTTGGCCTGGCTGACTTCTCTTCTGATTCCTGCTCTTGATTTTTGGCTCCTAACCAGGCTGACTTCTGGTTCCCTGATCCTGGCTCTTCTGAATACCTGCTCTGGATTCCAAATCCTGGCTTCTGCTTTTGACTACATTCCTGAACTGTTGTTTTTTTGTTGCTTTAAAAATTGTCTGCTGGAAACCCGTCCGTCCGACATGTCCGCTGGTTAGTACACTAACCAGCGGACATATCTGTCCGCACATGCGTCGAATGGATTCGACGCATGCGTGGAAGTATTTTACTTCCGGGTTCGGTGACGTGGCGGCGTCACCGCGCTGTCTGCCAGCGGGGATTTTGGTTTGATGGTGTGTACAACCATCAGACCAAAACAGCCCAGCAGACATATCCGTTGAAAACGGTCCGTCGGACCGCTTTCTTTGGATAAGTTTGAGCGTGTGTACGCGGCCTTAAGGACCGAGGGTGTTTTTCAGATTTTGTGTTTACAAGACTAAGACTTTTTTTTGCTAGAAAATTCCTTAAAACCCCCAAACATTATATATTTTTTTCTAACACCCTAGAGAATAAAATGGCAGTCATTGCAATACTTTTTGTTACACCGTATTTGCGCAGCGGTCTTACAAGCGCACTTTTTTGGAAAAAAATCACTTTTTTGAATTAAAAAATAAGACAACAATAAATTTTGCCCAATTTTTTTACATATTGTAAAAGATAATGTTACGCCGAGTAAAATGATACCCAACATGTCACGCTTAAAAATTGCGCCCGCTCGTGGCATGGCGTCAATCTTTTACCCTTAAAAATCTCAAATATCAAAATTCTATAGGTTGCATTTTTTGAGATACAAGGGAGGTCTAGGGCTAACATTATTGCTCTCGCTCTAACAATCGCGGCGATACCTCACTTGTGTGGTTTGAACGCCGTTTTCATATGTGGGCACTACTCGCGTATGCGTTCGCTTCTGTGCGCAAGCTCGTCGGGATGGGGCACTTTAAAAAAAAAATTTTTTGGTTTCGAATTTATTTTTATTTATTTTATCATTTTTTTAACACTGAAATAAAAAAAAAATATCACTTTTATTCCTATTACAAGGAATGTAAACATCCCTTGTAATAGAAAAAAGCATGACCGGTCCTCTTAAATATGAGATCTGGGGTCAAAAAGACCTCACATCTCATATTTAGGCTTAAATGAAAAAGAAAAAAAAAAGAGAAAAAAAGGTAAACAAAGAAATTGTCTCTTTAAGACGCTGGGCGGGACTGACGTTTAAAAAAAGGACGTACCGGTATATATACAGTGGGCGGTCGTTAAGTGGTTAAAAACAATGTAGATGTTCTTGTTCAGTGTGTCCTGTTCTTGCAAGATAAATGTTGTGACCCTCTGACCAGAGAAGTCTGGGTATTTTTGAGGAGCTATGGTTGACACACACAACATGACTCGGACCTGTCCCCCCACTCTCTCCTCACAGGATTTGATTGACAGCAACAGGTGCCAATGGCTCCCACTGCTGCCTCTGTGTCCTGTGAGGAGAGGAAGACAGAGCAACATGGCTGCTCTGGGGCACAGAACTTGATCGAGATATGACTCGGGTAAGTATACAGGGAGGTGAGTAGGCAATACAAATAGTGGGGCATATTTTACCCCAATGTAAGGCATGAAATAAGGTAAAAAAAAAAAAAATCTTGCCTTTAAAACCACTTTAAAGCAAATCTATCAGGTAACAGCTTTTTTTTTAACAAATTATACAATTCCATACACCATTTGATAGCATCAGGGCACAGAGGAAGTGTTTCCCATTCAAGCTCTGCAATTATAAGATGAAGATAGCATGGGGGGCTGAGCAACACCACAGGGTATATATTTTTTTATTGCCTGTCTATTCACACAACTGTCATAGACAGTACCAGTAATGTGTCTAATATGTTTATTTGCTATGGTCATCAGCTCCATCTACTGGTCCACCTATATTAAGGGTTACCTGTAGGTAAAATTAATATTTTCTAAACCTGTACAGTTTAGGGGATATTCATTTTGCATGCAGCCGCTGACGTCAGCAGCACATGCGCTCTGAAGGTGCTGCGGACGCTGCCGTAAAATCAGAGCTCCTTGCCAGGAAAAAGAACATCAACGCGGCTCCGGCCACTTACAGCACCAGAGCTGCAAACCTGGAAGAAACGCTGAGGGAACATGTCAGCTCCCTCGGCGGTCAACAGAAAGCGATGCAGGGGCCTCTTTCTAAGGTAAGTATTTAATAAATATGCAATGCATACTAGCGCTTTATGCCTTTTTATTTGCTGGTGTACAACCGCTTTAACCACTTGCCTGCTGTGAACCTAAGCTAAAATTTAGTCTGGGCAGACGAAATTTTAGCTTCCGGCACTGCGTCGTTTTAACTGACAATTGCGCGGTCGTGCGACGTGGCTCCCAAACAAAATTTACGTCCTTTTTTTCCCACAAATAGAGCTTTCTTTTGGTGGTATTTGATCGCTTGTGCGTTTTTTTAAATTTTTGTGCTATAAACAAAAAACACTATTTTTTGCTTTTTGCTATAATAAGTATCCCATTTAAAAAAAAAAAAAAAAAAATTATCTCAGTTTAGGCCTATATGTATTCTTCTACATATTTTTGGTAAAAAAAAACAAAAAAAAAACGCAATAACCGTATAGTGACTGGTATGCGCAAAAGTTATATTGCCTACAAAAAAGGGGACATAATTATGATTTTTTTTTTTTTTTTACTAGGAATGGCAGCGATCTGCGTATTTTTTATTTTTTTTTCAGGACTGCGACATTATATCGGACACTTTTAACAGATTTTTGGGACCATTCACATTTTATACAGTGAACAGTGCTATAAATATGCATTGATTACTGTATAAATGTGACTGGCAGGGAAGGGGTTAACCACTAGGGGGCGGGGAAGGGGTTAAATGTGTAGCCTAGTGAGTGTTCTAACTGGGGGAGATGACCGATCTGTGTCCCTATGTACAAGGGACACAGCATCGGTCTCCTACACACAGAGCTCCATGTCCCTGCTCAGTCACTGGGCATCGCGGCCGCCGGGCATGCGCATTGTGTTCCCAGTAACGTGACAGGTGTGCTTGCGCCGCCGGCGGCATGCTTGCGCCCCAGTTGATGAGCATTAGCTCAAAACATGTCGGGTACATAGCTCTTTTACATACCCAACTACCACGCTTTTTTATTCATGTGATCACGTGTGCCAGATTTTTACATAGAACTGGTATTTCTCTTTGTTTTTATTTCTTTGTATTTTAAATTAGCCTAATAAAGGCTCTCCTTTTTTGAACAAACTACACTATGTTGAGTTCTCTTGCTTTATCCATGGATATACACACAAGTCATTCCTGTTAAAAGCTTGGAGCCACCCATAAGTTGGGACCTTTGGATTCCTGGGAAGGATTTATTGTTTTTCAACCATCATCCCCTATTGAGCCATCCATCTGAAGAGCTCTCACATGCTTATCTGACACGGTCCCGCTGGCATAGGTGTCGACCTTTTGCGGAAAGAGTACCCATTCTCTTAATTTATCAGTCTGGCTGTGCTGTATACTTCTGGAGGTGGATTACTTAGCGGGATCCTATGTACCATCCGAATCCCCAGTGATATATGAGTACCTCACATTTTAAGAAGATTCATCATATCGATATCTTTTCATGGTCTTTTGGAAAGGACTTTCTCCATATCACATTGTACTATGCACACTAAGGCCTCGTACACACGAGCGGATATGTCCGCTGAAAACGGTCCGATGGACCGTTTCAGCAGACATCTCCGATCGTGTGTATGGCCTAGCGGACAGATTTGTCCACCCGACAGATTTCAAAGCATGCTTTGAAATCTATCGGGTGGGAATGTGTCCGCCCGACATGTCTGCTGGTTAGTACACTTACCAGCAGACATGTCGTCCCGCACCGCCGCCACGCCGCCGCCGAATGGATTCGGCGCATGCGCAGAAGTGTTTTACTTCCTGGTGCGGTGACGTGGCGGCGTCAACGTCACCGCCACGTCACCGCGCCGTCCGCCGGCAGGGAATTTGATCCGATGGTGTGTACACGCCATCGGACCAAACTCCAGATCGGACATATCCGATGGAAACGGTCCGCGGACCGTTTTCATCGGATATGTCCGATCGTGTGTACAAGGCCTAAGGGTTCACTATCCTTGGAATTGTTCCCTTTTGATTACCTACTTTTGCTTTTCATGATTTATGTACTGTTTTTTGGTTCATTCTTCACAGTATAACCTCACCCACTTGGGTGAGATTTATGTCAATTGTTTCATGCAATTTCGACACATATTTTTAGCGCTGCACTTATTTTTTCTTTATTGTTCACCCACAGGTTGTTTCACTGTTAGTGCTGGCAGCTACACAATTTGTTATTAGCAGCGCAACTTTTTTCTGTTTTGTTTGCGCCCCTAGCGGCTTTAAATGACAGGACGTCATATGACGTCCTGTCAGAACAATAGGGAATTCCGCCTGCCGTCATTTGACGGCGTGCGGTACCCTAGTGGTTAATGTGTTATTTTCCAAAAAATGCCTCAGTCAGCAAAATACTGCATTATGGCCACTAGAGGGAGCTGAGGATCATAAGATATTAACATATTAAACACAAGACAGGGATTATTTGCTACGATTGAGCAAATGATCAGGCTTTGGTACAATGATTGTATTGTATTTGCAGTTTATGATTTCGTACCAACTCATAGACCACCATGAGTTGCCTGGTACAACTAGTATATGGTCAGAGGTTTCCAGTGCTGATTGCTGGACAACCAGATGACAGATAGATACCAAGAATGGTGCTATACATTTATCTGGATATATGTATTATATGGCTGTTAAACCCTTTCCCGCCTATGTTATACAACTACAGCGTGGTTCTTCAGTTCTGGGAGGGCGTTCATGGACGTCATCCCAGAACGGCGCCTCCCTGGGGTGCGCATTGGGTGGGCTGTGTCCTTTGGTCACATGTAAACAGACTTTTCCTCACACTCTGCCTCTGTGTATAACCGGCAAGGCTGACAGTACATTGTTATCGGCCGTTTATCAGTGCAACCTTATCAGTGTCTCCTCATTAGTGACCATCAGTGTACCTTATCAGTACCCATCAGCACCACCCCATCAGAACCGCCTCATCAGTACCCATCAGTGCTGACTCATTAGTGCCCATCAGTGAGACAAAGAAAAACTTTATTTTCAAAATGATTGATCTTTTTTTAGTTAGAATTTTTTTTATATATTTAAAAATGTCATTTGGGTACAGTTTTGCATGACAATTGTCTTTCAAAGTGCGACAGTGCTGAAAGCTGAAAACGGGCCTGGGCAGGAAGGGGGTGAAAGTGCAAGCATTAAAGTGGTTATTGTTCATAGAGTCATCCTAGGGTGAACTTCCACATCAATTTATATTTGCAAAGACAAGGAATGCAAGTTATATGCGATGATATTTGGTTCACTACACTATACTACACAAACGCATCAGCGGTTCTGACAAACTGTCATTAGCTCTTCTTATATTTATAACTTTTATTTAAAGCGGGGGTTCACCCTAAAAAAAAATCTAACATTACATTGCCCTGACTTCTGAGACTGACAGTATGCTGCTGTTTTTTTTTTTGCCGTACATACTGTTTTAGCGCTATTCCCCCCCCCCCCCCGGCTTCCGGGTAGTGAATCCCGAGGGAGTGGGCGTTCCTATTCACAGGCTAAGTGATTGACGTGCTCCTGACTGCTTCTGACTGGCGCCTCACGAGTTGCCGAAAAAAGCCGGACTGCGAGTCGGCTCTATACGGGGCTATACGGCGCCTGTGCAACGTATGTGCCGGTGGGAAGCACGTCAATCACTTAGCCTGTGAATAGGAACGCCCACTCCCGCGGGAGCCATTACCCGGAAGTCAGGGGGAAAATAGAGCTAAAACGGTATGTGCGGCAAAAAAAAAAAAAAAACAGCAGCATACTGTCAGTCTCAGCAGTCAGCGTAATGTAATGTTAGAATTTTTTTTTAGGGTGAACCCCCGCTTTAAGCATTTTCTTTGTAATTAGGTCAAAAGAGTTAGCGGAGTATGAAAGCAACCATACAGGTATATTACATTACCTGCATTTCTCTCTATGTGGTAAAAGTAGTAAATGTTGTGTTGGCCTTCAGTTACGACTATTTGTTAATACAATAATCTCGGGTCAGGTTTAAATGTTGTACTGTAAATATTTTTTGTAGACATCAGGACTGATCTTAGCCTGTACATAATTGTTCTACCATTTCCTCTGTAGCTTGCTTTTCTTCTATTATTTAGTGATCTATTAGTGGTGCAGTAAAAATGAAGAGCCTGTTCTTTTTCTGACTGACCTTGTGCTCTTCACAGTTAACACACTGCTGGATGTGATTCTGTGGTGAAACATACTGTGTTCTGTCAGGGAGAGAAAGGATTATATTTAAAGCTGTACTCCGGGCAAACAGTTAAAGTGTTTGTTACCCCAACACATCATATTCCTTATATACCGTGTACTTGTATGAGAAAGTCTCCTGTTCTCTTTGTATTGCTTCCTTTATATGAAATCCATGGTGTTCCTGCTAGTCCCTCTGCTTTCCTGTTAAAAACTGACCACACTAAGCAAGAGAGCATGTCATGGTCAGTCCTCAAGCTATGCTGGGAACTCAGTGTGCTCTCCTCCAGTGATCATACTTGTCCCCCTGCACAGCTATTCCCTGGGAAGTGCAATGTGCTGCTGCTTCTCCTCCCCCAGCACTTATGCAGCTGAGAACAGGAGGAATGTCATCATTTATAAAAATGACCCTTTTAAGCTAATAAGGCTGAGCAGCAAATGCATGCAATGTACAGGGTTATGGCACACTGGTGTGGTATTTACAGGGCTAAAGTAGAACCAAAGGCAATCATTTTATTTCATTTTGGATAGAGTACAGGTGGGTTATAACCCCTGTAAAATCTATTTTTGCCATCTGCATTCCACTGGGAAAAACCCCATCACTTTCTGTCCTATAGCCAAAACAGGAAGTGAGAGGAAATCCATCCAAGGTGAGAGACACCTGTGGTGTCACCAGAACTGTGTCCCCATTGGAAGATTTAGCTTCTATTTATGTTCTGGGTATAACTCAAAATTTGGTTATTTATTTCACTTTCACTTTTGGTGATAATGGTAAACAGGAAAAATAGAGTCTGTGAATCTCCCTAACAAGGGCACCGACAGCAATAAAAACTGACAGGTGTTCTAATCCATCTCCGTTCTCTCCAAAACTAAAAAATAAAAGTTTTGCCTTAAGGGTCCTTTCACACAGGCGGTCTGCCCGACAGATTCCACTTTTCTCAACGATACACTGATCCCCGCTGAGCTGGAGGATGACAGGTCAGTCTCCGCTTACTGTGCAGAGACAGACCTTTTAGAGCCCCTCTCTCCTCTATGGGGAGATCAGATGGAAAATGGGCGTCTCCATCCATCTGAAATTCACGGACAGGATCGGATCAGATAGCAGTGGGTGTCAGTGGACATGTCACCACTGACATCCGCCGCTCCATAGGGGTGAATGGAGGCTCCGATCAGGTCCGCCTGACTGACACTGACAGGCGGACCTGATCGGACAGCTCGTGTGAAAGGGGCCTTAGTTCTACTTTAAAACAGGCAATGAGAAGGCAACATATCGCCTCCTCGCTGCTTATCAAACACCTCTGAAAATGCAAGCTTGCCCCTCATCTGAACATGGCCTTAAAATGGTTGTATAGTTATTTCTATAACTTTTACCTACAGGTAAGCCTATAATAAGGCTTACCTGTAGGTAAAATAAAATATCTCTTAAACCTTTACGGTTTAAAAGATATTCCCCTTGCAATGAGCTGCTGACTGCAGCGGCGCATGCGCACAGGGGATTCCTGGCTGGATACCCGGCAAATGCCAGACCTTGCCAAAAAGAAGACTTCTGCACGCATGCATGGGAGCGACGACATCGCAACTCCAGCCAATCACAACGCTGGAGCCGCGATAGCCCAGAAGACACGCCGAGGCAACATGTCAGCTACCTCGGCGTGGACCAGGTGAGTTACCGACGCCTCGTTCTAAGGTAAGTATTTCATAATGAGCTAGTATGTGGTGCATGATAGCTCATTATGCCTTTTGCCTTACATGTGACAACATTTTTTTTTTTAAGGTAAATCTCTCAGCTTGATAGCAGAAGTTCTAACTCTTCCTTACTCTATCCAAGATAAGAAGTTTATGACTTCACATACACATTCTTTTTCTGGAGTTGGTCTGTAAACAATATACCGGTAGTGGTGTCTTTTCTGCACCCCAAGGAGCACATCTGATTGGCTTCCAGTCTCGCCCTTTCCTCTCCAAGATTGAGTGCTGCTTGAGGATGGGGTCACATCTAAGATTTTAAAGTTTCTAAGTAAGTTTTAAAGCTCCAGTATTAGAATGGTAACATAGTACATGATAGTCACACCAGTGAGCATTGATTTCTTTACTAGCGATTGTTCCCAGGAGGCTCAGCGCCTGATGAAACACACATTGTACAATTTCCATACCGAGGTTTAGTTACTTTTACACCTTAATGTGTCCTTTATTTATGTGCTTGCAGAGATGTTTGCTTCTGCTCTTTCACCTCTCTGTTCTGATGTTCCAGTAATTGAATTTTCACTTCTATACCAAATTGACTTAAGTCGAGAAATTTCAGTTCATTAAGGTAGTTTTCAAACCTTTAGTGACCTGCCTTTTATTTTTCTGCTTCCATTTGATCGATGTTCTGTTAATGTTTACAGGTCTTAAAGCGGAATTTCACCCTAAATATATACCCTCTCCCATGTGATCCAGCATACTGGCGTCAGCGCCAGTATGCTGTTTTTTTTTTTTTTTAAATCCATGTACTTACTGTCTTATGCAGAATTTAATTTTTTTTACCCCGCGGTGGACGGCGCCAGTATAGCGCGTCACATCTTACGAAAGTACCCGAAAAGGACTCGGGTAATCGCGGTGAAAACGCGGCGCCTGCGCACAGACCTAGGAGCTGACTGCGCAGGCGCCGTATTTTCGGAGGGCGTGACGCGCCATAGCCGTAGGACTCGGAGAAATACGGCGCCTGCGCAGTCAGCTCCTAAGTCTGTGCCCAGGCGCCGCATTTTCGCCGAGATTACCCGAGTCCTTTTCGGGTACTTTCGTAAGATGTGACACGCTATACTGGCGCCGTCCACCGCGGGGTAAAAAAAATAAAATTCTGAATAAGACAGTAAGTACATGGATTTTAAAAAAAAAACAGCATACTGGCGCTGACACCAGTATGCTGGATCACATGGGAGGGCTTATATTTAGGGTGAAATTCCGCTTTAAGATTAAGGTTTTATTGTTTGTTTCTCTTTTTCATTAAATGTGCACATCAATACAAATGGTATTGCCTAATGGTACTGCAGTAACATTATATCTGGTAATACTGGCCTGCGAAATGGATGATAAAGGGCTCTCCCTGGTCCTGTCTGTCCCTGCTGGAGCCACTCAAGTTAATTTACTGCATGTTTCAAAGTGCAGCTCCATCCAAAAAACATCTTTTTTTAGTTGAAGTGGTGAAAAGAATACACTACATGGCCTCATGTACATAGGGTTTCAAAAATGCCACTTTTAAGGGCGTTTGATGTTTTTTTTTTTTGTCTGTTTCCAAACACCCATTTATGTTAGCCTTTGCGTCCATGCACACATAGGAGCTTACAGGCGTTTAGAAAAAAACAAAACAAAAAAAAAAAACAGCACTTGAACATCCAGGAGAGGAGTGTTTTGGAAGAAAAACACACAACGTGCCTAAATGTGTTTAGCACACATTTATCTATAATGCTCAAGATGCTAATATTCTGACCAATGGAATGAATGAAGGGCCAAATGTATGACACACCTAATCATGTTTTCAAAATGTGGCTTAAGCCCCCGTTCACACTGAATCTGACTTTGAAATTGTGCAACTTCACTTGAAACCGTACAATTTCAAAGCTGCATGTCAGTGCAACTTCAGGTGTGACTTGACTGACATTTGTGCAACTTCATGTCTATGCAAGTTGCACCTGAAATCGCCAAAAACAGTGCAGAAACTTCCTTTTCAAATGGGTGTGGCACTGCAAAGTCACCATCGCACCAATTTGAACAGTTGCATTGCAGACAATAGGGTGCAACTTGTCATATGATATGAACCTGTCAAATCGAATGACAAGTCGCACCAGTGTGAACGTGGGATCCCAATGTAGTTTCTCAATGGTCTGCAGGAGAAACTATATAGGGAAGGAAAACTAAAGGCCCATACACTCAATCTGACTTTTTGACCAAAAAATTGAAAATGAGCAGGTTTTCAAAAAAATCTGACCGTGTGTACGCTCCATCGGACAAACTTTTTCGGTTTTCATTGGAAAAGGTTCGCTCTGCAAACGGACAAACTTTTCGGCGACAAAAGTTCTACGGTGCAAAGTCCTGTGTGTACAGAAATCCATCGGACTTTAGTCCGAAGTACAAATACGCATGCTCAGAACCAATGTTAAACTCAACCAACAATAGCAGAAGTTGACCAAAGGGTGGCAGTAAAGAGCAGAAAACCCACGTAATTTTGGGAAAGTTTGCTGAAAAAGTCCTGTCGTGTGTATGCATACCAAGTTCACGGCCAACGCCCGTCAAACAGAAATCCACAGAAAAGTTTGTTTGAAGTCCGACCGTGTGTATGAGGCTTTAACGAGAGAGTTGAAAGTGGAAAAATGGACTCAACAACTAAACCCTTCCGAATAAAAAAATGTACCCTCTACATTACAAAAAATGTGCTTCTCTCCTTAGTGAGGTGGTAGTGAAAGATATCAGATCGGTTGGCCAATGTCCAAGGATGAGATTGAAAATCAACCTATAAAGGAGAGAAAAGCTTTGGAAGAACTCAAGTCATACTTTTTATTTATGTGTCCCTTAGAACTCATTCCCATCTCTTGTTCTCAAGGTAAATGCCCTTCTCAATACAGCGTGGCAGTAGAGGATTATCTCATAGGATGAGAAGGATTTTAAATGATTATAGAGAACCAGGATTTTATCTAATTCTTAAAGTCCACAAACACCTTTTGCCCCACCCGTTAGACCAATTGTATCTGAGACAGGAAGTCCCACAGAAAGCCTTGGAAATTTTTGGATGAAACTGTAAAAAAACTTTGAAAACCAAAGGCCTTGGTTTATGTTGGACAAGGGAGATGTCCTATGGTTAGGGTTGTCCCGATACCGATACCAAGTATTTGCGGGAGTACTTGTACTCCCGCAAATACCCCCGATACCAGAATAGAATACTTTTTCCGTCCCCCGCCCGCCGCTGCCGCCAAACGCCGCATCGAAAACCGACCACCGCATAGGTTAAACATCGTGCAGGAACATCACAGCTTTCATTTGAATAGCTGTAGTGTTTCCGCCCATATAGACACTCCCCCTTGCTCGGGATTGGATGGGTGATCGTGATCTGTCCAATCCCGAGCAAGGGGGAGTGTCTATACGGGTGGGAACACTACAGCTATTCAAATGAATGCTGTGATGTTTCTCGGATGGCGGTGGCTAGGTAGGGGGGACATGGCTGCATATATGGGTGACATGGCTGCATTTGTGGGGGACATGGCTGCATTTGTGGGGGACATGGCTGCATATGTGTGGGGACATGGCTGCATTTGTGGGGGACATGGCTGCATATGTGGGGGACATGGCTGCATATGTGGGGGACATGGCTGCATATGTGGGGGACATGGCTGCATATGTGGGGGACATGGCTGCATATGTGGGGGACATGGCTGCATTTGTGGGGGACATGGCTGCATTTGTGGGGGACATTTAAAAAAAGTATCGGTATTCGGTATCGGCGACTACTTGAAAAAAAGTATCGATACTTGTACTCGGTCCTAAAAAAGTGGTATCGGGACAACCCTACCTATGGTGGCTACAATATTTTCAGGATCAGGAGGGATGTTTGCTAGTCAGGATCAATGTTGAATCCCTGGACACCTAAATCCCTTGACCCAGTGGGATGTTTTTAAAATAGGGGGATGCAATAGATTTTGATAAAGCATGAATCGATAAACATTTTGTTTTGGAGCACTTCCTGATAACTTGTAATTTTCTTTTGTATCTATTACCTGCCTTCTATCTGAGCTCTAAGGCTCAATAATGTAAAAAGCATGGAATATATTTCTACGGTCAGGAAGAGAGCACAGCAATATGTTGAACTCGCTTCAGAATCTTAGATGTGATTGTTCTGACCTTTTTATACTGCTGTGAATGTCCCAACTTCTTCTTTGCCAACACATTATAAAATATTGACAGCAACGCTTTGCATCTCTTTCCTTCTAATTGCCAATGTATCTCAACTGTGAAACATCTGTCTTCATATTATTGAAGAGTTGTTTTTCATTACATATACATCACCAGCCTGCTTGTCCTTGTCAATGGCTGCCAACACTGCATACAGATTAATGTCAGAGAGTTTGGCATTTTCACCTTGTTCATTTCTCCAGAAATCTGTTGATTGAAGCAGTTCTTCTTTTCTGCAAGAGTTTGGTTTGGACATGTCCAGGTGTTTGAAGTTTAGTTATTTAAAAAGGCTTATGTAGAATCTAGTATTCTCTTTACACACAATGGGGTCAATTCACAAAGCTTTATTTCCAGATTGCGGTCGTTATTTTAACGCTTTTGCACGTTAGTGATGCTAGTTCAATTCACTAAACGATTTAACGCTTTGAAAAATCATCAAATAACGTTTCACTACACAGAACCGATATTTTAAGGTGTGGATCCTTATTAACGATTCGATCGTTATTTTAAAGAGTCAAATTGTTAAATATGTACAGAAGTGCAATTCACAAAGATTTTTTTGACAGTTATCGATCGTTAAGCAATCGTTACATTAACACCTCCCTCAGGGTGTCGTTATGACATTTCCCAGGCGATATTTTGTTGTTAGAGGAAGCTTTTGGTGATTTTTGTAGTGTAGTAAAGTTTTTAGTAGTGTTGGGCAAGTTGGGCTCTATTTGAATTTAAAATTATCCAGAGGCGAAGAAGAACACGTTAGAATGTTGTTCAGATTTATAAACGTGTATTCCGTTCACATACTATTTTGGATGACTTTTCTGAAACCCAGGTGATAGCTAAATTCCGATTATCATCTCCCATGATTTATTCTCTGTATGAGGAAATACACATGGCTTTAGAAAAACACACACTAGAAGTTTTGCACATCACATGCTCAATCTCCATGTGTATTGCTTGTGTCTCTCTCCCCTCTCTCTGCATCTGCTCTTTCCCACATGCAGCTGTTCTCCTCCCCTTCTGCTCCCAGAATGCATCTCTCCAGCATTATTTAACGATCTTAGGTGTTATTTTTACGATTTGGGACGTTAAAATAACTCTTGAGTAGTTAGCATAACGATTGGATAAAGAGTCAGTTGAAAACCATAACGACTATGTTGAATAACGATTATAGCTTTTGTGAATACCATGTTTGCTAGCGTTAAACAAGGAGTGCTAATTTAACAACTGAAGAAAACCAATAACGTTTCTCTTTGTGAATTGACCCCAAAGAGATAAAACATATATTGTGAGCAAAGAGCATACATCTATTTAAAAAAAATAGCATTGGGAGGAATTTAGAAAGTAAAATGGCAATTAAACTAGGGCATACAGCTTGCACAATATTCCTGTTCTTTTATTCGTTTTTCTTGTAGAAATTTGTGATCATATTTGTGTGGTTATACTAGTTGGTATAAGGGTTAACATTATTTTCTATCAAAGACGTTGATTTAACACTGCTAGAATAAACTGTCAAACTAGATTTGCAGAATCATATTTCCAGTAAAGATGCTTGTAAAAAACTGTTCTGCTCAACTGTCCTTACCAGTTTCTGCAAATCTAGAGAGAAGGATAGATTAAGAGATTGCCATTCTGCACTAAGTATCCCAGGGAGTATAATGTTCCTAAGGGCAGTTCCAGAACAAAATGTGTAGTCCCTCCTCCCACAAGAAAAAGGCTACAGTGGTAGGAAGCGGACGGTGGAGGACAGTAGGCATAACTAAATGGGCATGGTTCAATATGAGTGTCTCTTATTTGTTATAGATATGCTACTTTTCACATCCTACATGGCCCTAGTATGCAGCTTTCGAACGCCAAATAATCGTTTTATAGAACAAACGTAATAGGATCCAAAGAGCTGCATACTTGAAAAAAGCATCCACCTTATTGATGATCATTAAATTGCTATATACAGCAACAATGGACACCCAATGAGCAAGGAAACACATACAACATGTCTTGCGTTACTAGCACTTATTTATGACTATTTTGCTGCGATCGAACATTCCGATAACATAACCCTGGACTTTTTTCCAACGGATTGTTCGCTCAAACTTGTCTTGCATACACACGGTCACACAAATGTTGTTGGAAATTGCGAAAGTCAATAACGTGGTCACGTACAATACTACGACTAGCCGAGAATAATTAAGTTCAATGGTTCCGAGCATGCTTAAAATTCATTCCAAGCATGCGTAGGATTTTTGTGCATCGGAATAGCATACAGACAATTGTAATTTCCGACAAAAATTGTTGTCGGAAAAATTGAGAACCGGCTCTCAAATAATTGTTGTTGGAAATTCCGACAGTAAATGTCCGATGGAGCCTACACACGGTCAGAATATCCGACCAAAGGGAGCTGTGGTGGCTCAACGTGATTGGCACTGCGCTGACAAGCCATTCACCTCTGCAGCCAGGTTCGGATCCCGGTCTCGGCTACATGTGAATTGAGTTTGGTGGTCTCAGCCTGGCTCCCGGTGGGTGTGCTATGCAAGGTACGCCTGTGCTTAGTACGCCCCCCCCCCCCCCACAAAAACCACCACACTTGCACGCACACGAAATTGGTTTAAAAACACACGCACTTTGGCCATGCGGTCTCTTAAAATAAAGAGAGGCGAAGGACCTACGGGGCTGGCTGGGTGGGCTAGGCCCCCTCACTCCCTCATAGGGGGAGTCCCTCTGCCCCATTGGGGTCCCGTTGGGCCCCAGTTGGGCTCCCAAGAGGAGCAGGTAGGGTGGGGTGAGTGGGAGGCCCCCCTTCACACCCGCCATTGCCACCAGGGGCATGGAGAAGGATGGCGATTGCCTCCGGGGGGAGGGTCTGCCTACTCCCAACTCCTGCAGTCCGGCTCCTCTCTCTCGAGTTCACGCACAAAATACACTTTAAAAAAAAAAAGAAAAAAAAAAAAGAATATCCGACCAAAAGCTCACATTGAATATTTGATGTCGGAAATTCCAACCGTGTGTATGCAGCATTAGTATTCATTAAGTGCTAGTAGCGTGAAACGCATTGACTGTTTCGTTGCTCCCACCAAGTCTACTGTTGCTGTTTATGACGTTTAAATGATTATCAATAAAGTGGACACAGTTTTTAAGTGTGCAGCCCTTTGGATCTTATTACATTTATTCCACATGGCTGAATGAGTGGTGCTTGCCCCTAAATACACTGGGGGTGAACAAGACTGTGTGGTGGACCCATTTGGAGCAGCAACATATTGTACACATTAAATATTGGTTTTGTGTTTCTTTTGTTAAATCCTTTGTTCACAGTCCCTTCAGGGACACAGCTGGATAGTATGAAACATTGGCTTAACTACAGAAGAAAAAGGGATTTTTAAATACAGCTTACCTGTAAAATCCTTTTCTTGGAGTACATCACGGGACACAGAGCGGCATATTCATTACTATATGGGTTATATGGAGTACCTTCAGGTGTGGACACTGGCAATCTCAAACAGGAAGTCCCCTCCCTATATAACCCCCTCCCCTAGAGGGAGTCCCTCAGTTTTGTAGCAAGCAGTATGCCTCCCAAAATGTTCACCCAAAAGAGGGGTGGGAGCTCTGTGTCCCGTGATGTACTCCAAGAAAAGGATTTTACAGGTAAGCTGTATTTAAAAATCCCTTTTTCTTTCTCGTACATCACGGGACACAGAGCGGCATATTCATTACTATATGGGATGTCCGAAAGCAATGCTTTAATGAGGGGAGGGAGACATCTTCCAAAGAAGGATTCAATTTAGAGGTATACTCAATAATAATAATAATTCCAACTTAGTCAAGAAAAAACTTTTTTTTTTTTTTTTTTTTTTCTTTTTTACAACCAAGGGTGCCCCTGATCCCGAGGATCTTAAACTGCAGCCTGTAGTACTGCCTGTCCAAAGGCAGAATCCGCATTCCTTCTCACGTCTAGTTGATAAAACTTTGTAAACGTGTGGACTGATGACCACGTTGCCGCCTTGCATATCTGAGCCATAGAGATCTGATGGTGTGCTGCCCAGGAGGCGCCCATGGCCCTGGTAGAATGGGCCTTTACCGACAAAGGAGGAGGCAACCTCTTCAAACCGTAGGCTTGAATGATTAATTGTCTAATCCATCTCGAGATGGTGGATTTTGCAGCTGCCTGCCCCTTCTTGGGGCCATCTGGTAGAACGAACAACACATCTGTTTTCCGGATCTTTTCTGTAGCTTTAAGATAGGCCTTCATGGCCCGGACAATATCCAAGGTATGCAGCAACCCCTCCTTTCTAGATGTGGGTTTCGGAAAGAAGGATGGAAGTACCAAATCCTGGTTCAAGTGAAAATTGGATATAACCTTTGGTAGAAAGGAAGGATGGGGCCGGAGAACTGCCCTGTCCTTATGTAGAACGAGATATGGTTCCTTACACGATAAGGCTGCTAATTCTGACACTCTCCTGGCCGAAACTATGGCGACCAAGAAAACCAACTTTCTTGTCAGTAAAACTAAAGGAATCTCAGCCAACGGCTCAAAGGGTTGTTTCTGTAGAGTGGACAGGACAAGATTTAAGTCCCATGGACAAATTGGTGACTTGACAGGAGGATTAATACGCAAGACCCCCTGTATGAAGGTCTTTACCAGCGAGTGGGTGGCCAGCGGCCTCTGAAACCACACTGACAGAGCTGAAATCTGTCCCTTGATTGTGCTTAATGCCAGGCCTTTATCCACTCCTAGCTGGAGAAAACTTAACACCCTATCAATGGTATATTTGCGGGAATTCCATCTTTTGGATTCACACCAGCCTACGTAGTTCCTCCACACCCTGTAATAAATCACCCTGGAGGCCGGCTTTCTAGCCCTAATCAGGGTAGGAATTACTTGCCTAGACAGACCTCTACCCCTGAGAATCAGGGATTCAGCCTCCAGGCCGTCAAATTTAGACGTTGTAATGTAGGGTGGAGGATCGGGCCTTGTGAGAGTAGGTCTGGTCGTAGAGGAAGAGTCCAAGGGTCTCCCACTGCCATCTTCAGGACTAGTGAGTACCATGTCCTCCGGGGCCAAGCTGGAGCTACTAGAATGACCGGCTTGTGCTCCACTCTGATCCTGCGCAACAGGCGAGGAAGTAACTGTAGCGGAGGGAATGCATATAGAAGTTTGAATTGATGCCAAGGGCAAACCAACGCATCGGTTCCGCAGGCCATAGGGTCCCTCGCTCGAGACACGAACCTGTCTAGTTTCTTGTTGAACCTGGATGCCATTATATCTACGTCTGGCATTCCCCACCTCTGGCAGATTGTCTGAAAGACCTGGGGATGCAGAGACCACTCCCCTGGCGACAGAATCTGGCGACTTAAGAAGTCTGCCTGCAGGTTGTCCACTCCGGGAATGAATATCGCCGAAATGCAGGGTACATGAACCTCTGCCCACTGAAAAATCAAGCTCACCTCCCTCTGAGCGGCCTGACTCCTGGTTCCCCCTTGGTGGTTTATGTATGCCACCGCTGTGGCATTGTCTGACTGGATTCTCACCGGGAACCCCTGTAATCTGGAGGTCCATGCCAGAAGGGCTAGGCGAGCAGCTCTGATCTCCAAGATATTGATGGGGAGCTGCCTCTCTGTTTTCACCCAAGTTCCCTGGCGAGAGAACCCCTCGAAGACCGCCCCTCAGCCTGCCAGGCTGGCGTCTGTGGTAACTACCTTCCAGACAACAGGGCTGAAGGATCTTCCTTTTAGAAGATTCTGAGGGTTCAACCACCAGGCCAGGCTTTGTCGGACCCTTGATGATAGCGTCAAAGGGGACTCTAAGGCATGTGCTCTCTTGCCCCAGGCTGCTAGAATGGCTGCCTGTAGGACGCGAGTGTGGATCTGAGCGTATGGTACTGCCTCGAACGTGGCCACTAGCTTGCCTAGTAATCGCATACACAGGCGAATAGTTGGTTTTTTCTTGCTTAGAACCAACTGAACCAACCCCTTGATAGCCTCGATCTTTACAAGGGGCAGGAACACCCTTTGCTGTTCTGTGTCTAACCTCATGCCGAGGTATTCCAACTGCTTTGTAGGCTGGAACGCTGACTTTTCCCGGTTTAGGACCCAGCCGAATCCTTCGAGGTACTGAACCGTGAGGTTTACTGCCTGTTGCAGACACGACCGGGAGTGATCTATGATTAAAAGGTCGTCCAAGTAGGCTAGGACTGTGACCCCTTGGATCCTTAAATTGGCCAGAACTGGGGCTAGGATCTTCGTGAATACCCGGGGGGCCGTGGCCAGCCCGAAGGGGAGCGCCCTGAATTGGAAGTGTCGCTGCCCCACCGCGAAGCGTAAAAATCTTTGATGTGACTGAAAGATTGGTACATGAAGGTAAGCATCCTTTATGTCTATGGAAGCCAGAAAATCGTCCCTCTGAAGCGCGGCGGCTGCTGACCGGATGGATTCCATCCGGAAGGAACGAACCCTTAGGTAACCGTTTAACCTCTTTAGGTCCAAGATTGGCCTGACATCGCCGTTGGGCTTTGGTATGACAAAGAGATTGGAATAGAAACCTAGCCCTTGCTCTTGGGCTGGCACCTCTATTATTACGTCCTGGCAAAGCAGGTGATCCAAAGCTGCCAGCATTGAGGCCTTTCTTGCTGGATCCTTTGGTAGCCTTGACTCTTGAAAATGGGGCGGAGGAAAGTTTAGAAACTCCAGTCTGTAGCCTGCGGTTACAGACGCCCAGACCCATTTGTCGGGGATCTTGGCTTCCCAAACTTCTGAGAAGAAACGAAGCCTTCCCCCCACCCGCGAGAGTGGGGGCGCCCCTTCATAAGGCAGACTTAGGGGCTGTCTTTGTTGGCTTGCGATACCATGGCCTCTTACCCCCAGGGGCCTGTCCCTGCGATCTACCGTTAACGTTGGATCGTGCAGGCGGCCGTCGATACTGCCTGGAATTTGAGGGCCCTGAGACAGGAAAGAGCTGCCTTTTAAATGTAGGACCCCGGAATGTCTTTTTGACCGGTAAAAGGGTACTTTTGCCACTTGAAATAGTCTGAATGTATTTATCCAGATCCTCCCCGAAGAGTCGTCCTCCATGGAAGGGAAACCCTGCCAGAAGCTTTTTGCATGGGGGCTCCGCCGCCCAGTTCTTCAACCATAAGAGCCTTCTCATGTGCACCAAAAATAGTGATAAACGAGAGGCCTGCTGGATGGAATCCTTTATAGCATCTACAGCAAAACACAGAGCTCTAGGAATGTCAGAAAACTCTTCTGCTTGTTGGGTAGGCATGTCCTTTAACATTTCTTTTGTCTGGTCCTTTAACGCCTGACAAACTCCAATTGCAGCCACAGCTGGCTGTACCACTGCTCCTGCCGTAGCAAAGGATGCTTTTAAAAGTGTCTCTAACCGTTTATCAACCGGATCTTTAAACATATGTATGTTTTCCACCGGGCAAGTTAGTGATTTATTCACACATGAGATGGCTGCATCCACCACTGGGAGCCTCCACCTCTTGTAGAATTTTTCCTCCATGGGGTAAATGACCGCAAATCTCTTCGGTGGCAGAAAAATGTCCGGCCGTACCCAATCCCGAAAGATCAATTCCTCCAAGAGAGGATGGACCGGAAAAACTGCGTTGCTTAACGGAGCTTTCAAAGAGCCCAGAGAGGATACCGGAGGGACCTGAGGCTCTGGCAATGGTAAACTAAATGCCGAGCGGACCATGTCCATCAAAGACTGCACCCACAGTCTCTCTGTCTGGGAGTCTGAAAATGGTTCCTCAGAGGTAGATCCCTCAATCCCTGAACCCTCTTGGTTCAGGTCTAGTTGATCCTCCTGCGATTCCAATTCCTCCGGAGAGAGAATCTCAGCATCTGAGGATACACCTCTTGGTGATGGGGATCTAACCCGTTTCTTGCCAGGAATAGCTCTAGCGATCAATGCTGCTATTCTCTCTTCTAGCCCCCCTAGGGATACAGCTAGCATCTCCTCTGTGATAAACACAGGGCTGGGCTGATCTGGGCCAGCCTCCGCACCAGACCCCCCTAATGGCTCATCCAAGGCGACCTTTATGGGAATAAGTTGCGGGGAAAGTATCGGCATATCATCAGAATCAGAGGGGGAACCCCTTTGTTTTTTGGTCTTTTTTGTACCCTTTGACCCCGAACCTTTGGAAGCCATAATACAAAATCGAGGGACTCCGCCAACAACAACAGACTGTAGTGGCCAGGAGTACAAAACTAGAGCTTAGGGGACAATAGATCACTAATGCCCAAAAACTGATGGGGCCCCGTATGTTTTTTTTTTTTTAAATATATATAAGTCTCTTTCCTTTTTTTTTTTTTTTCAAACATACAGTGACCCCAAACTTAGTTTGCCAGCCTCCAACCTGCTGCAAAAAGGGGAATTTCTTGGCTTAACAAAAAGGCATTGGAACAAAGTCCAGCATGTACTACCCCTCTTCCGCCACCGGGAGTCACTGTTCTGCCGCTCTGCGTCCTCTCCCTTTGAGATCAGCCTCAGACTGAGCACTGACAATGCCTGCTGATCTATAACAGCACAAGGCGCGCCCCTGTATGACGCTGCAGGCACGCCCCCCCCCCGCCCTCCTTACCGAACGGCGCAAAAAACGTCTATAAGACGTGCGCGCGCACGCGCGCGCGCGTATGCCGGAGCAGGAGGAACATGGAGGAGCCGCGCTGCTGGAGACCCAGGACTGCAGTATCAGGCGGCAGATTCAAACCCCCGGCCAGGTAGGACTCTCCAAAAGGCCCCATAGGGATCCTTACCAGTCCTAGGAAGAAAGCAGCAGGTAGCTAGCAACACCATTCTTAGACAGGGGGACCTAGTGATGGGGGAAATGGGATCATCCTGTCTTTCTCAGACATAGTGAGCAAGGTTGCCAATGCAGAGCATACTTAGGCTACCCCCCTTTTAGGTTACCCCGGAGAGCCTGCTGTCGAACCAAGTCCCGCAGGCTCCCCTCTTACCTGCTCCATGCTGCAGGATGTTTGTCTAGCAAAACGATCCAATCTTCTCCCATCTCCGTGGGTAGCGTAGTAGACCTTCAGGCCCTGGGGTCCTATGAAGGTACCCACTGTCCTGGACCTATATAGCACCCTGGCAAACAGGAACTTATGGTCTTTATGAACTCCAAGTCCTGGGCCCAGGGTCCAGCCCTCCAAAGAGGAGCATTATAGGCAAAACCCCACGGTTTGGGGCCCGGGTACTGTCCACTTTGGCACTGAGGCTCCTTGGACAGATCCGGTTAGCCCGCCCTTAATCCCAAGGATGTGGAGCAAAGCTATTCCGTGACCAACACCTAAGACACTGGCGAAAAAACTGAGGGACTCCCTCTAGGGGAGGGGGTTATATAGGGAGGGGACTTCCTGTTTGAGATTGCCAGTGTCCACACCTGAAGGTACTCCATATAACCCATATAGTAATGAATATGCCGCTCTGTGTCCCGTGATGTACGAGAAAGAAATGAACATTAGGCACAACAAACAGAAACTGAAGGTCAGCCCTGCTTGAGGCTTTGACCTGATCCACCTCAACCCTGCTCAGTTGTATAACATATGAAGAAAAAGAGCCGTGTTCCTCAATGGACCGAGAAAAAGATTTCACAGTGGGTTCAAAAATCCTATATTCAACACCCACTGAGGGACACAGTTGAATAGTAAGAAGCCTAGAGATGCCCAAAAGTGGTCCAAATTGACTGGCAGGCACATCCAACAACACAGGCCAGGCAGCCCAACAAAAAAGATCCGAAAGGAGACCAAGGACAATAAAGGCTGCTTGCAAAGAAATCTGACCACGGAGGCAGACATGTGGACTTTGTACAACTAAAAAAAAGTACAGCGCTCAGCATAAATGAGTACACCCCAACAGATTTGTCAAAAAAACATTTACTTTCCTTTCAGAATCAACATTTTCTATGGAACACTATACTAAATACTTCCACAAATGTGGGCCATTGATTGCAACCAAGATTTGTTAACTTTGCACACACAAAAAAGTATTTTTCCTAAAAAATTCATTCAAGACCATGTTGCAAAAATAAATACAGCCCAATGAAAGTTTTAGTAGCAAAGTTAAATTTTAGACAACAAAATTCTAATTAACAAAAATTAAATTACAGGTGAGTGTAATAATTCATTATGCACTTCAGCCTCGAAAGAATTTACCCCCTTCCTGACCAGAGCACTTTTTGCGACACGGCACTGCATCGCTTTAACTGACAATAGCAACGTAGCGTCCAAACAACATTTACGTCCTTTTTTTCCCCAAAAATAGAGCTTTCTTTTGGTGGTATTTATTCACCTCTGTGGATTTTATTTTTTGCGATATAAACAAAAAAAGAGCAACAATTTTGAAAAAAACCACAATGGGCGTTATTTACCAAAGGACAATCCACGATATGTATTCTTCTATATATTTTTGGTAAAAAAAAAAATCTTAATAATCGTATATTGATTGGTTTGTTATAGCATCTACAAACTATGGAAAAGATTTATGGCATTTATATGGCATTTTTTATTATTTTTTTTATAAAAAATAATAAAACACTGCTATGGAGCGATGAGACCAAGATAAATGTTTTTTGGAACGGATGGCTTCAAAACTGTATGGCGTTGCAAAGGTGAGGAGTACAAAGAAAAATGTATGGTGCCTACAGTGATACATGGTGGTGACAGTGTCCTTCTGTGGGGCGGCATGCGTTCTGCTGGTGTCGGAGCACTGCATTTTATTGATGGTATCATGGTGTACTGCTTGATATGAAAGAGAAAATGCTACCATCACTCCTTTATTGTCATGCACTTTCCAACAAGACAATGATCCAAAACATACATCTAAGCCACTGTTACATTTCTGAAGATTAGGGTGAAAGTGGTTCAGTGGCCAAGTATGTCACCTGATTTGTACCCAAACAAACACCTATGGGGAATTCTGAAGAGAAAAGTTGAGCATCACTCTCCATCCAGGATCCAGGCTCTAAAAGAGGTCATTCTTGAAGAATGGAAAAAGATAGATGTTGCAACTAAGACTTGGTACGGTCCTTATATATGGTATTACAAAATACAAAATACTAGATGTAGTACTTTTTGTTGTGGGGTGTATTCATTATTGCATTAACAAATTTGGGTAAAACTGAAGATTTTATAATCCAAGTTATATTATTAATCTTACTTTCATCTATTAAGCTAAACAAATGCACTAAGAGCCCAGGTTCACACTGGGTACCGTCCTAATCGGTGCGACGCCGCATCTGCGGCGCTGCACTGATTTCAAAAAGTAGTTCCTGTACTACTTTTTGCGATTTCAGGCTGCCATTTACATTGACATCTATGCAGAAACCCGCACAGATGTCTATTAAATCGCGTCCGAAATCGGGACAGCCAGCGGGAGTGAAATCGTGCGAGTTCAGCTGAACTCGCATGGCTTCACTCCCGCAGCCCAGTGTGAATCAGGGCTAAAACTAATTTTTATCAATTCTTTGGAAATTGTTCTTGGGTTCATTGAGATATTGATTAAAATCATACTTTTCAGGAAAAAAAAGGGGTGTACTTATTTATTCAGAGCATAGTTACATAGTTAGTCAGGTTGAAAAAAGACACAAGTCCATCCAGTTCAACCATAAAAAAAAATAAACAAAATAAAAAACAGTACATCCCATACACCCAACTCCATACCCACAGTTGATCCAGAGGAAGGCAAAGAAACCCCAGCAGAGCATGATCCAATTTGCTACCGGAGGGGAAAAAATTCCTTCCTGATCCCCCGAGAGGCAATCGGATTTAACCCAGATCAACTTTACCTACAAAACTTAGTACTCAGTTATATTACGTGCATTTAGGAAAGAATCCAGGCCCTTCTTAAAGCAATCTACTGAGCTGGCCAGAACCACCTCTGGAGGGAGTCTGTTCCACATTTTCACAGCTCTTACTGTGAAGAAACCTTTCCGTATTTGGAGGTGAAATCTCTTTTCCTCCAGACGTAAAGAGTGCCCCCTTGTCCTTAGTGTTGACCTTAAAGTGAATAACTCAACACCAAGTTCACTATATGGACCTCTTATATATTTGTACATGTTGATCATATCCCCCCTTATTGTCCTCTTCTCAAGAGTGAATAAATTCAGTTCCTCTAACCTTTCCTCATAGCTGAGCTCCTCTATGCCTCTTATCAGTTTAGTTGCCCTTCTCTGCACTTTCTCCAGTTCTCCAATATCCTTTTTGAGAACTGGTGCCCAAAACTGGACTGCATATTCCAGCATGGTACAGAGCATGGTATATGGAAGACCAGATGGCAGATTTATAAATCTGTAACACCGAGGCCTGGTGATGAAAAGTTCAAGAAACACTCCCCAGCCTAATTAAATGGGCTTTAATTGAAATAGCTATGCTCTTTTATATTGAAACGCATAGGCCTGCAGAAAAACCTATGAAGCCAATTCAATGAGTGCATCTGGAAACAGAACAACAACTTTTAAGACCATCTGGAAAGACAAAAAAAGGGAATCAGTCTGAAGCCATAACAGAAAAAGTAAACCTCACAGCCTCCCTGCAATAGAAAGCCACTTTGTCAAACCACTTTATTTTTTATTCGGGCAAACCTCCTGCACATGATTTTGCCATGTGAGCTTACCAACTATCAGGTATTTTCCACACTTCTGATGGAGCTGTTGGTGGTGAAGAGACTAAGGGACAACTCTGTGAATGTCTTTGAGTGGCCCAGCCAGAGCCCAGCCATAACCACTTGACAACCACCCTATAGACAAAATATGTCTTCCGGGGGCGGTTGCCTAACTCTGGGAGGCCGTTATTTAACGTCCTCCCAGAATCATGCTCCTTGGGGCGCGCACACGAGAGTGTCCGTGACCGCCGGGGTCCTCTGGACCCGGCACATCACGGTAAATCGCCGCTGATAGCAGCGGTTTACCACGTGATCACTCCGTCCAATGATGGGGCGATCACTTGTAAACAAACCGGCGTCATGTGATGACAGCGATTCCTCCCTCCCCTCTCTGTACCGGTACAGTGTGAGAGGAGAGGGGAGGGAGCGGAGGCTGCAGCAGTGTGAGCTGAATCTGTGACAACTGCAGTCACAGATCCAGCCATCCATCCATCCCTGCTCAGCCATCCCTCTGCCCAATACTCTGCCCCATACTGTGCAATCTCTGCAATACCCCGCAATACTCTGCAATACCCCGCAATACTCTGAAATACCCCGCAATACGCCCCCCCTCCTGCTTCTACCGACTCAACGCTACGATCAAAGCCAGGATTGTTTTTTTTAGGCTTCCCAGCCTAGTGGTGAGATGTGGGATCCCTTTGACCCCATATCTCACTGTAAAGAGGACCTGTCGTGCCATATTCCTATTACAAGGGATGTTTACATTCCTTGTAATAGGAATAAAAGTGATCAATTTTTTTTATTTTTTGCGGAAAAAAGTGTCAAACTAAAATAAAGTAAACAATAAAATATATATATATTTTTTTAAAGCGCCCCTGTCCCCGTGTGCTCGCATGCAGAAGTGAACGCACGCGTAAATCCTGCCCACATATGAAAACTGTGTTCAAGCCACACATGTGAGGTATCGCTGCGAACGTTAGAGCGAGAGCAATCATTTTGGCCCTAGACCTCTTCTGTAACTAAAAACATGTAACCAGTAAAAATATTTAAAATGTCGCCTATGGGGATTTTTAAGTAGCAAAGTTTGGCGCCATTCCACGAGCGTGTGCAATTTTGAAGAGTGACATGTTGGGTATCTATTTACTCGGCGTAATTTCATCTTTTACATTATGCAAAAACATTGGGCTAACTTTAGTGATTTTTTTTTTTTTTTTTTTAAGCACAAAACTGTTTTTTTTTAAAAAAAAACACATTAGAAAAATTGCTGCTGCGAGATAAAAAGTTGCAACGATCGCCATTGTATTCTCTAGGGTCTTTGCTAAAAAAGCATATATAATGTTTTGGGGTTCTATGTAATTTTCTAGCAAAAAAATTATGATTTTTGCATGTAGGAGAAGAATGTCAGAATTTGCCTGGGTGCTCCAGAACGCCTGATGGTGCTCCCTGCATGTTGGGCCTCTGTATGTGGCCACACGTGGTATCGCCATACTTGGGAGGAATAGCAGAATGTGTTTTGGGGTGTAATTTGTGGTATGCATATGCTGTGTGTGAGAAAAAACCTGCTAATATGAAAATTTTGTTTAAAAAAGAATCTTTATTTTGCAAAGAACTGTGGGGAAAAAATGACAACTTCAAAAAACTCACAATGCCTCTTTCTAAATACCTTAGAATGTCTTCTTTTCAACAAGGAGTCATTTGGGGGGCATCTGTACTTTTCTGGCATGTTAGGGTCTCAAGAAATAAGATAGGCTGTCAGTACTTCAGGTGTGATCAATTTTCAGATATTGGCACCATAGCTTGTGGACGCTATAACTTTCACAAAGACCAAATAATATACACCAATTTGTACTTATTTTTTACCAAAGATATGTAGCAGTATACATTTTGGCCAAGATTTATGAAGAAAAAATACTAATTTGCTAAATTTTATAAGAGAATTCGTTTTTATTTTTTTTACAGAAATATCTTTTTTCTCTTATAGCGCAAAAAATAAAAACCCAACGGTGATTAAATACCACCAAAAGAAAGCTCTATTTGTGTGAAAAAAGAGGACGAAAATTTCATTTGGGTACAATGTTGTATGACTGAGTAATTGTCATTCAAAATGTGAGAGCACCGAAAGCTGAAAATTGGTCTGTTATTAAGGGGGTTTAAATGCCCAGTGGTCAAGTGGTTAAACATGATTAACCACTTTAGCCCCGGACCATATTGCTGTCCAAAGACCAGAGCACTTTTTGTGATTCGGCACTGCGTCGCTTTAACTGACAATTGCGCGGTTGTGCGACGTGGTTCCCAAACAAAATTAGCGTCCTTTTTTTCCCACAAATAAAGCTTTCTTTTGATGGTATTTGATCATCTCTGCAGTTTTTATTTTTTGCGCTATAAACAAAAATAGAGCGACTATTTTGAAAAAAATTCAATATTTTTTACATTTTGCTATAATAAAAATCCCCAAAAAGATATAAAAAAACATTTTTTTCCTCAGTTTAGGCCGATACGTATTCTTCTACATATTTTTTGTTAAAAAAAATCGCAATTAGCGTTTATTAATTGGTTTGTGCAAAATTTATAGCGTTTACAAAAAAGGGGGTTGTTTTATGGCATTTTTTTTTTTTTTTTTTACTAGTAATGGCGGCAATCAGCATTTTTTTTTCGGTACTGCGATATTATGGCGGACACATCGGACACTTTTGACACATATTTGGGACCATTGGCATTTTTATAGCGATCAATGCTATAAAAATGCATTGTATTACTATAAAAATGCCATTGGCAGTGAAGGGGTTAACACTAGGGGGCAGGGTGGGGTTAAGTGTGGTCCTGGTGTGTTCTAACTGTATGGGGGGGGTGGCCTCACTAGGGGAAATCACTGATCTTCTGTCCATACATTGTATGGACAGAAGAACAGCGTTTCTCCCGCTGACAGGAACGAAAGGTATGTGTTTACACACATACCTCCCGTTCCCCGCTCTGTAACGAGCAATCGCGGGTGCCCGGCAAGCTGCTACAGGGAGGACGTAGAGCTACGTGCTCCCGCGTAGCAGTGCCACCGTCCCGCAGTAATATGATGGCGGGCGGTCGGCAATCAGTTAAACATCTCTGGAGAGATCTGAAAATGGCTGTGTACGGACACTCTCCATCCAACCTGATGGAGCTTGAGAGGTCCTGCAAAGGAGAATGGGAAAAACTACCCAAAAATAGATGTGCCAAGCTTGTAGCATCATACTCAAAAAGACTTGAGACTGTAAGTGGTGCCATTAGTGCTTAAACAAAGTACAGTGAAACTGCAGATTGCGAGTAACATGGTTAACAAGCGTTTCGCAAAACGAGCACTATATTTAAAAAAATCCTAACTTAGTTTGCGAGTATTGTCTCGCAAAGTGACTAGGATTCAGGCCAAAGCGGTGTGCAGTATTGCATTTGGCCTGAGATGGGGTGCACCGGAGCCGAGCTGAGCTGAACATCGCCATTCAGAAATGCACGGAAATGCTTAAGGACAGCTCGGCTGACCTCCGCAAACCTTGTGAACAGATTTTTTTTTTTTTCGAGGTTTGCCGAGGTGTCCTTGGGCCTTTATGAGAGTACTTTGGATTACGAGCGTTCTCCTGGAACGGATTATACTCGTAATCCGAGGTTCCACTGTATTGAGAAAAGGCTGTGCATTCTTACAGTATCTCACAAAAGTAATTAAAACTCTCACATTTTGAAAATATTTTATTATATCTTTTTATGTGAGTTCAACACTGAAGAAATGACACTTTGCTACAATGTAAAGTAGTGAGTGTACAGCTTGTATAACGGTGTAAATTTGCTGTCTCCTTACAATGACTCAACACGCAGCCATTCATTTTGTAACCACTGGCAACAAAAGGGAATTACCCTCAAGTGAAAAGGTCCAAATTGGGCCCAATAAGCCATTTTCCCTCCCCGGTGTCATGTGACTGTTACAAGGTCTCAGGTGTGAATAGGGAGCAGGTGAGTTAAATTTGGTGTTATCGCTCTCACTCTCTCATACTTGTCACTGGAAGTTCAACATGGCACCTCATGGCAAAGAACTCTATGTAGAGCAACAATTATTTTTTCAGATTCTCAAAGATGGCCAAGGCCATAAGAAGATTGCCAAGACCCTGAATCTGAGCTGCAGCACATTGCCAAAACCATACAGTGGTTTATCAGGACAGGTTTCACTCAGAACGTGCTCAGCGTCATAGCCAGAGGTTGCCTTTGGGAAATAGACATACGAGTGCTGCCAGCATTGCTGCAGAGGTTGAAGGGGTGGGGGGTTAGCCTGTCAGTGCTCAGACCATACACCACACACTGCATCGAATTGGTCTACATGGCTGTCGTCCTAGACGGGAGCCTCTTCTAAAGATGATGCACAAGAAAGCCTGCAAACAGTTTGCTGAAGACAAGCAGACTAAGGATATGGATTACTGGAACCATGTCCTGTGGTCTGATGAGACCAAGATAAATGTATTTCGTTAAGATGGGGTCAAGCGTGTGTGGCAGCAACCAGGTGAGGCGTACAAAGTCAAGTGCATCTTGTCTAGTCATGGTGATGGGAGTGTCATGGTCTGGGGCTGCATGAGTGTTGCCGACACTGGGGAGCTACAGTTTATTGAGGAAACCATGAATTCCAACACGTAATGTAACATACTGAAGCAGAGTATGATTCCCCCTCTTTGGAGACTTGGCCAACATGATAACAGCCCCAACCACACCTCCAAGAAGACCACTGCCTTGCTAAAGAACCTGAGAGTAAAAGTGATGGACTGGCCAAGCATGTCTCCAGACCTGAACCCTATTGAGTATCTGTGGGGCATCCTCAAATGAAAGGTGGAGGAACATAAGGTCTCTAACATCCACCAGATCTGTGATGTCATCATGGAGGAGTGGAAGAGGACTCCAGTGGAAACCTGTGACGCTCTGGTGAACTCCATGCTTAAGAGGGTTAAAGTGGTTGTAAAGGTTCATATTTTTTTTCTTAAACAAACATGTCATACTTACCTGCACTGGGCAGTTCATTTTGCACAGAGTGGCCCTGATCCTCCTCTTCTGGGGTCCCTCTGTGGCTCTCACAGGTCCTCCCCGCAATAGCTAACCCCCTCTGGGAAGCCCTCTCCCAAGGGGGCTACCTTGTGGGCACGCTCCCATGTCATACAATCGGCGTCCATAGCCGCCGAGTGTATGACTCGGCTGCCGTGTCATTGGATTTCATTGACAGCAGCGGGAGCCAATGGCTGCGCTGCTATCATTCTATCCAATCAACACTGAGATTCCATGAAGATGAGGACACTGGGGACATGCAGCGAAGGTGAACGGGCTCAGGTAAGTAAAACGGGGGGGCTGTGATTGCCAGGTGTTTTTTCACCTTCATGCATAGGATGCATGAAGGTGAAAAAACACAAACCTTTACAACCCCTTTAAAAGACAGTGCTGGAAAATAATGGTGATCACACAAAATTTGGACACTGGAAATTTTCACTTGGGGGGTGTACTCACTTTTAAAAATTAATGGCTGTGCGTTGAGTTATTCTGAGGGACAGCAAATTTACACTGTTATACAAGCTGTACACTCACTACTTTACATTGTGTCATTTCTTCAGTGTTGTCACATGAAAATATATAATAAAATATTTACAAAAATGTGAGGGGTGTACTCAATTTTGTGATATACTGTATATGGTTGGATGGTGTTAAACCACTTAAGATCTCAACCGAAGGAAGGGGTTAATTGCAAAATAACCTGGCTAACATCCAAGGCTGTGTCCTACAATGATCAGCGAGATGATCATCTGGTCAAAGCAATTAAAAAGCTAAGTGTCAACACTAACAGCCTCTAGATTACCACTTAACACACAGCCTGGCTCAGGGCCTGCCCCTTGCTCTTTTCCCAGGCTGTGATTGACAGTAGCAGCAGCCAATGGTTTCTGCTGCCTACATGGCCCATGAGGAGAGGGACACTGCTCTTGGGCACAGCACTGGAACGAGATCACTCTTAAGTATAAGGGTGGGCTGAGCATAACTCTTCTTCTATTAGTCGCCAGACAAAAAGGCTACCTAAGCTGCCCCATTAATATGAGTATCTAGCAATATGCAAGTTGAGGACGCCACCCTGTAAATGAGAAATACAATTCTAATTGCAGCATAGTAATGCTCACTTCGTTTTACTGTAAAAGTTGGCAAATGCACGTTAATCGCTTGCCTACCACCTCCTGCACATAGACGTTGGCAGAATCGCACTGCTGCATAAAGCAATGCACTGTCACCGCGTGACCCGCAGACTCGATGTCCCCCGATATCCCGCGATTGTGTCACGGAGCTGCAGAACAGGGAGATGCTTGCATAAACAAGGCATTTCCCTGTTCTGCCTTGTGACAGGACACTGATCTAGTGCTCCCTGTCATCAGGAGCAGCTATCAATTTCGTGTCACTGGTAACCCAGCCCCCACAGTTAGAATCACTTCATTGGGGACATACTTAACCCCCCTTCCTCGCCCCCTAGTGGTAAACCCCTACCCTGCCAGTGTCATTTACAAAGTAATCAGTGCATTGCACTGACCTTCATGCCGTTGCATCAGTGAGCGTGCGGTTACTGGCGGCTCCCGCGTGCATGCGCTGGAGTGAGGTCATCGCGGCTCAGGCCAATCGATACCTGGAAGTAACACTGGGAGTGATGTCTCTGGCCAGACTGTGGGTACGAGTACCACTACGGGGGCTTCAACGTAAGGCAAGTAATTCATAATGAGCTAGTATGCCAGTTTTTTTTAACAATGGTTTAAACCACTTAAGACCCAGACCATTATGCAGGTTAAGGACCTTGCCCCTTTTTTTGCGATTCAGGGTTGCTTTAAATGACAATTGCGCAGTCGTGCGACGTGTCTCCCAAACAAAATTGGGGTCCTTTTTTTCCCACAAATAGAGCTTTCTTTTGGTGGTATTTGATTATCTCTGCCGTTTTTATTTTTTGTGCTATAAACAAAAGAGCAACAATTTTGAAATAAAAATGCAATATTTTTTACTTTTTGCTATAATATTCCCCAAAAATATATAAAAAAAAAATATTTTTCCCTCAGTTTAGGCTGACCAATCGATAAACACAATAAACGCAAAATTTATAGCGTTTACAAAAGTTACGATTTTTTTTGGCATTTTTATTTTATGAGATTTGGGCTGCAGATGCATTTTAATGCTGACCTGCTCCCTGGCTTCTCAGTTAGTAATTTTTGGTAAAACTAAAAATCTGTTAGGTGGTAAAATCTATAAGGCTGCACTAACTCTGCCCATCACCTGTGCATTTTGTAGCTCAAACATAAAAACAAAAAAATATTTTCTACGGTGCATACACGTGAACACACAAATGCTTGTAGCTCAACACCTTTAGCTCAGAAAAGTTTGAACTTCTTTTGTCGCTCAAATTGGGCAGATTGCAGCATTTTCTCATAGACTTGAATAGATGTGTACAAAAAAACATGCAATATGCCCATTTTGTCACATGTTTAAGCTGATATGTCATACTTCATATTCCCATCACACACTTTCCTGGATCTGTTCTTGGGTTTGGGTGCTTGTAGCAAAAACCAGCTGGATACTGGTGCACGCAACAGCAGAAATATTTGCCAGCACACCATGGAACGACGTAAATGGCGTCCAAGCGGATGTTTTATTGCATGATCACAACACAAAGAGAGCAACGTTTCGGACCCGCGCAGGGCCCCTTCTTCAGGCATCACATTGCTCTCTGTGTTGTGATCATGCAATAAAACATCCGCTTTGACACCATTTACGTCGTTCCATGGTGTGCTGGCAAATATTTCTGCGGCTAAGCTGATACGTCCACACAGTAACAAATGTCATAGATGAGACCAATTTCTATAGGCTAATGCAGAAACGCATTACGCTAAAATGTGCATAAACGTGATAATCTGGTGTGAATACAGCTTTGTAGCAAATGTCAGGCGATCCTGCGTATGAAAACCCCATTTACAGAATCATTGATACTGATTAAAGTAAATATTTTCTGTGCAGTTGACAAGCTTCTAAAAAAATAAATTAGGATTCAATGTTTTCCAAGCCCCTGTGCTGGAAAAAAGTGTGTAGATTGGAAAAGACAGAAGTCCTCATCTGAATTCATGTTTTGATTAGTAACTCACAGTACTAAAGCCAGAGGAAAGGCATGGTAACTGTTATAGAATAAGCCGCCAGCATTACCATCAGGACAAACTTACCTGTGCACAGGGAAGACCTAAAAACAGGATCTGTTGAGATACTTGAAACCTGAAGCTGAGCAACACTTGAACAAGTTTCCTGTACTTGTGTATCAGCGCATAATGTGTACTGTTCTTCACTCTTGGACTTCTTTTTTGTAAGGATTTGTGTTCCCTGTTAAAGTCATGGTGCTTTGCACGAAAACTTTGTATGAGTAAATATACTGACATTTGTACAGATTCTCATTTTGCGATTTACAATGCAAACCAAGCGTCAGTATTTGGCAATCTTTATTTAAATTAATAGCATTTTTTAAAGTACAATTTCCTCAGCAGCACCAAAAGAACACTGGTACATTTTATTGCAAAAAACGTATACCATCATATACCTAAGATGTACAATCCAACATGCCATGAACATCTAAATTACGTCATTCAGCAAGCAAATAACTGTATGTACCAATAGGATCATCTCCAATAGCCAATTATGTCTTACATGAAAGTATGAAAGTGGAACTTTAGTCAAAGAATTAAGTCCCGCTAGATGACTTCATGCTGGCCCCTTAAGCAGGTATAGCTATGCAATACATTAAAAATAAGTGCCTATACTGTTAAAAATCCAGTAATACACTGTCTCATCCTGCTCTGCACATGCTCAGTTCCTCTCCATTTTTTTTAGGTACTGCTGAATTTGTAGAGGCCGATCTGCTGACAGCCTGAAAGTGAAATGAAACCGTCCTCTGCTTTACAGCCAAGGAAGTTGCTTCTGTTTGATCTGCAACTGCCATGGTGCTGCACATGTGATCAGTTAGGACACCAGCCATTTGATGGTTTGACAGTTTGCAATGCCACCATTTCAGGAATGTAACCATTTTTGAAACCATTAAATTGATGGGTTTAGTTGCACTTTATGATTTACTGCTGTTCAGGGGCTCTGGGCTTCAACTAAATGGCAGACTCCTGCAAGAAGAAAAATTAGCAATGCTGGAGGCATTTTTCAGCACACAAATTTTGGTAGCACAATTATTAATGTGGAATGTATCTTCCTTTCTAAAATAAATGTTTTTTTTTTTTTTAATCAAGTTGTTATGGGTAAAGTTCCACTTTAAGGACGACTATAGTTGGCTTACTCATTGGTAGTGCAGTTGGTGATGACTAGTACGTAAAGGAGATTTAGTAAGGCACTATTGCATATGTAGCTTCCTCTGGCGAATACCCAATGACTTGGCCCAACTCTTAATGATGACCACTAGATGCAGCAAGTGGTAAACAGTTGACAAATTGTAACAGAAGCAATTAAGTGTTTAATCCAATGCCAACCACAATCTCTATACAATAAAAAAACAAAATAGGAATTTAAAATCTGACTTGTGATCTGAAATACATTTGCTTTGTAGCATTATTAGCCATTCCAGTTTTTAACATCCATTTAGACTTCATCTTCTGTATATATTGCATATCACGACCATGCTGAAAGATACCACCTGTGTAGGCAACAGTTATAAAATGGATTTAGAATGTGATAAAACAATATTTTCTAGAGAAGGTCAAATCAAAGCCATTACAAAGTGCAATATAATATTAATATATATAAAAATACTACAGGTGTTCTCGCTTAGCAGAAACATAGGATCACTGTCTCCCCTTCTCAAAGAACGGTGATCTGCCTTGTTTACACAGGCAGACCGCCGTTCTGCTGATCTCTGGATGGATCAGGGGGTCCCGATGTGTCTATATCACAGCAGAAGTGGGTCGCCAGAAGTATTAGATCACGTACTAGATACAGAGCAGTCGCCCTGCCGCAGTATATCTATGTGGGGCAGTCGCAAAGTAACATTAAACCTTTTTTTTTATCATTGTTAAAATAAAACATGTTATACCTACTTGCTCTGTGCAATGGTTTTGCACAGAGCAGTCCAGATCCTACTTTTCTGGGGTTCCCAGCCGGTGCTGCAGACAGCCTCCCCTTCAGCTAGTGCCACCCCCATGGAAAGCCACTATCCATAGGGGCACCTGTGCAGGCTCGCTCCAAGCCACCCAGTCTGTCTTTTGATAAAGCGACATGGCCCCGCTCTCCCTTGTCAAAGCATTTGAGTGCAGCAGCAGGAGCCAAGGACTGCTGCTACCATCAATCTGCTCAATGAGGATGGAGACAGTGTTGAGAACTGCCGCTCCCGTCCTAATAGATCAGGCTCAGGTAAGACTAGAGGGGGTGGGGACTCCTGTATAGAATGCGTGAAGATAGGAAACTTGAGGCTTTAGAACCACTTTAAATGCAGCAAAAGCTGCTCCTATTGCTTTACGTTGCCAGTGTCCCAAATAGCCATTTTAATGCACTTGATAAATGTCATTAGGTTTAGCCAGTTTACAACTCCTGATGTTAAACTTACCAGTCCCTCCAGTCCATCCCAAAGCCTTGTACTGCTGTAGGACTCTGCCCACCGCCTTTTGGTTTCTGGATACAACCACAGCTCTGGACAATCCAAACTTTTGTTTGTAGTATCTCATCAATGAGCGATGACCAATCCTAGCACCTGTAAAAAAAAATGAATGTGTTCTGTTTAAAAGTGTAAACTGCAGCATGTTACAAAAACAGTAGTTACATGATCTGTTCAACTCTATAAAAATGAAGGGTACTTTCCCCAATGGTACACAAATAGAGAAAACCCAACAGAAGCATTAGCCTTTCCTTACTCTTGCCAAAAAAGAAAAATAAGTTTACACTATACACTTTTAGGAAGCAGACAAACTTACCAACAATAGGCCTTACTAATGGTCATTTGAAGAGTAATAGTAAAGTAGGAAAAAAAAAAAAAATATATAAAAAAAAAAAATATGGAAGCTGCAATAGATGTCACCATCACCTATAGTAGGGGGCAGATGCTGGGGGACCAAGCAAGGGGATTTGCCTTTTTTTACGTTTTTCATGATTCTTTCAGCTTAGTTCTCCTCCACCGCAGGTTGCAGCAAAAAAAAAAAAAAAACGTGCCGACGGGAAATCACTCCTGCCGAGATATTGTCTGCTCCTGCCAGGAGAAGACAGTGATTATCGCTAGTGGCTATAGCAGTCGCAAGTGATAATCATAAAGAGAATCCGGCAGGCTGGTTGTACCCAACTTGATCGATCAATCAAGTTGGCACATTCAGCCTGCCCATTAGACCTCATGCACACTGGACGTTATGTTATAAAAACGCCAGTAGCTTTGCTGTGCGTTTTTCAATGTTTTTGCAATACTGTTTATTAGCGTTTTTCCACATTAGCGTTAAGAATTTTTTGTGTTAAACACTGGTGAGCGACGTTTATCAGCGTTAGTGCATTTCTACAGCTGAAAAACATCTCTCGGAACCCACTAGTTTGGGGGGTTTTTTTACTGCCCAAAATTGCCGATAGCCTATGTGTGCGACTGTAGAAAAAAAAAAAAAAAAGTCTACTGCCAAAAACAGCTGCTGTAAAAACGTCCAGTGTGCATGAGGCCTTAAAGTCTTGAACCACGTTTTGGCCAGCCTTAGGCCAATGCCTACATTGGCCAAATTCAAAGACATTAGTATACATGCGTAGGCATCAAAGAAGCAAGGTGGTCTGCTGGACTGCTCATCTGAGCTTAGAGCTGTTGTCAGAGTTCCTACCTAATGGCATGTACAGACACCTCAGCTTTATTAGCATATATTTTGGTCTTCCAAAAAGAGAGAAAAATATTGCAAAAATGTCACATTCAGTCCCAAAACCGAAACAAAGCAACAGGATTCATAGCAAAGTTATTTTTATGTGCACGTGTATTTTACAAAATATATTTGTAACTGTCAAATCACATAAAATAAACTATTTGGGCTCAGTGGTAGCTTTGAAAATGTTGATGGCACAATCTTATAGACTACACTTAACCATTAATTACTAATAACTGATTGTTACTGTAAAAAGTTGCTAAAATTCATGTTACCACTGGTGGAACTAAGCTCTATCCATTGTGCAGGATATGTAAGCTTTTGGCAACATCTCATAAAAATCAATACTTTTTCGTCAATTGCATTAACCAGCAAAAATGTATTGCAAAGCATAACAGTGTAATCTTTTCCTCATAACTGCACTGTAAGAGTATACATGTATATTCCTAAATAAGTAGAAATATCATTGGCAATGTACCGACACCTGCTAGATAGATAAACAATTAGAAAATGTGTTAAAGATACTAATCTACATCACAAAGGGCAATATTGATCTGTTGTAGCGTTTTGAAGCCAATATATAAACTAATTCATTTCACTGTGTGCTATAATAGATCATCTCTGTCTCATGCCATCTTCTCCCCTTTTTCTCTATATGTAGGTTTTATTCAACCTGAAATCAATACTTAATGTTACATCGCTGCTAAAATTAACCCTGCTTTAATTTTAAATCAATAGCTGGAGCTTTAGAAACCCTGCCTAGTCAGCTAATTTCACTGTTTGGCGTAGCACTGATCATCGGCACCAGTAAAAAGCACAGTATTAAGATCTAATGGCCTTGTATCCATAATATCTCCATTTTATTACTACTAGCCTCTTCCTTTATGAAACACTGCATCGCAGACACACATACAGTATACGAATGTGTGTTCATCATACATATGTTTTCAAAAGAAAGAAGTTAACACAACCTCTGCAGGGAACGAGCATGGCAAAATGGATGAAAAGGGTGCCAACACAAAAATTCTTGTCACCTATAGAAATCAATAGGCATCTTTGTTTATTTTTAAAAGGGTGGGGTTGGGACTGAGGCATGTGATAACTAACTACCACAGGCCTCCATCCCTGTAAATGTCTAAAAAGATAAAATTGGGACTTTGAATGAGATGCGCTTTATCGCAATATGCGATTAAATATATAAATATGGAATATGAAAAAAGAATGGTAGACATGTTTTGGTTCCACTCTTGTTTTTTTGTTCTGGGTTTTTCCAGTGCTCTTCTTTGCTAGACAAACTGTAGGTAGGGGCGGGTTTAGGTTACCACCTGCCCCCTGCCTATTGATTAGCACACCTGTGCTCCTTACTAGGAGGCTTTAAAATCACAGCTAGGACTGCAATACACGGAGTGCCTTGACGATGGCATTGCAGCTTAAACAGGTATTTGCAAACGCATGTAACTAAACCTCTGTTTTTAATTGCATATAGTTAGACAGATCAATTTGGTTTAGTGCTTTTTTGTTTAGCAACCTAGAGCCTGGCCACTATGGAATTTTTCTTTTTTCATATTCCATATTTATATATTTAATCGCATATTGCGATAAAGCGCATCTCATTCAAAGTCCCAATTTTATCTTTTTAGACTTTGTTTATTTTTGAACCACAGATTGGCAAAACAAAGCTGGTTCAAGTTTTGCACATGCCCAGTCACTTAATATTTATTAATACCCCTGTGGTAGAAAATACAGCCTGAAATGTTTCTTGAACACAGTCTTGCTTTATGGTTCCCCCACCCCCCCTCGTGCACGCCCCTATTGGCTAAAATGCAAGATGGCGGCTGGTCGGCAAGTAGTTAAAGACCAGTTAGCCCAACGTCAATAGTATGCAAGCTCTTGGAGGGGGATGATAAGGGTCTATATACAAGATTTTAGTAATGAGAACGGCACCATTAGCAGTAATCAGCATGGATTAATGAAGAATCGTTCCTACCAAACCAACCAATCTAATAACCTTTTATGAGGAAGTGAGTTTCCATCTAGATAAAGGAAGGACGTCCCATAGTGGTGTATCTGGATTTTGCAAAAGCATTTGACACAATTCCCCATAAACGTTTACTGTACAAAGTAAGGGCCGTTGGCATGGACTACAGGGTGAGTACATTAATTGAAAACTGGCTACAAGGGAGAGTTCAGAGAGTGCTGATAAATGGGGAGTACTCAGAATGGTCAAGTGTGGGAAGAGGGATCCCCCAGGGTTCTGTGCTGGCACCAATCCTATTTAATATAGTCATAAATGGACCTGGAGGATGGGGTAAACAGTTCAATGTGTGTATTTGTGGACGAAACCAAGCTAAGCAGGGCAATAACTTCTCCGCGGGATGTGGAAACCTTGCAAGAAGATCTGAACAAATTAAAAATGGGTGGGCAACTCACATGAGGTTTGATGTAAAAAAATTAAAATAATGCAATTGAGGGAGCTGTGGTGGCTCAACTTGATTGGCACTGCGCTGACAAGCCATTCACCTCTGCAGCCAAGGGTTCGGATCCCGGTCTCGGCTACATGTGAATTGAGTTTGGTGGTCTCAGCCCGGCACCCGGTGGGTGTGCTATGCAAGGTACGCCTGTGCTTAGTACGCCCACCCCCCCCCCCCACAAAAAAACCACCACACTTGCACGCACACGAAATTGGTTTAAAAAACACATGCACTTTGGCCATGCGGTCTCTTAAAATAAAGAGAGGCGAAGGACCTACGGGGCTGGCTGGGTGGGCTAGGCCCCCTCACTCCCTCATAGGGGGAGTCCCTCTGCCCCATTGGGGTCCCGTTGGGCCCCAGTTGGGCTCCCAAGAGGAGCAGGTAGGGCGGGGTGAGTGGCATGTCAGCGCAGTGCCAATCAAGTTGAGCCACCACAGCTCCCTCAATTGCATTATTTTAATTTTTTTACATCAAACCTCATGTCAGTTGCCCACCCATTTTTAATTTGTTCAGATCTTCTTGCAAGGTTTCCACATCCCGCCATTGCCACCAGGGGCATGGAGAAGGATGGCGATTGCCTCCGGGGGGAGGGTCTGCCTACTCCCAACTCCTGCAGTCCGGCTCCTCTCTCTCTCGAGTTCACGCACAAAAAATACACTTTAAAAAAATAAAATAAAATAATGCAATTGGGTGGCAAAAATATGAACAAAATCTACTCACTTGGGGGTGAACCTCTGGGGGAATCTAGGATGGAAAAGGACCTGGAGGTCCTAATAGATCATAGGCTCAGCAATGGTGCCAAGCTGCTGCTAACAAAGCAAACAGAATGTTGGCATGCATTAAAAAGGGGATTAACTCCTGATATAAAGCAATAATTCTTCCACTCTACAAGGTCCGGCCTCAACTAGAGTATGCTGTCCAATTCAGGGCACTAGACCTCAGGAAGGATGTACTGGAAATGGAGAGTGTACAAAGAAGGGCAACAAAGCTAATAAAGGGTCTGAAGGATGTTAGTTATGAGGAACGGTTAGGAACACTGAACTTATTCTCTCTGAAGAAGAGACGCTTGAGAGGGGATATGATTATATTATCAGACAGGAGGCTCATATCTTATGCATTATCTTTCTTTATTTAATGCCCATAGCAGAAATTTAACTTTTAATGAATTCAAATATAAAAACGTTTTAAAACTGAAGAAAAGAAAAAACTACAACACCCAGCAGCCCTCAGGGTGGATCTGCCAATCATGAGGCAGGACAGCCTGCATAAAAGGGGCTGCCTCCTTAGAACCCTCCTCTTTCTTTCTGCTCATAGCCAGGAATAGATAAGTACACTGTTTTTTCTTGTGTCTTTAAAAACGATTATATCTGTAAACCTTGATTGTTGAATCCTTCCGGGCGCTGGGGAGCCCCACCCCCCGTTTAGTTGTACAACTGCAGGGTCTCGTTCCCCCGCTGGTGCCCTACAGTTTTTTCCACCTACGCTTTTTTATTCCTTCCCTCAACCTTCCGGTTGCGCTCCGATCGGCTTGCGCACCCCCGTTGTACCGGTGCGTTTTTTGGCCGACTTTTTCTTTTCCCCATCGCCTGCGAAATATCGCGAGACGCCGCCATTCTTCCCGCGTCATCATTCCCCTCTCGTTTCGCGCCCTTTCTTCGGCGCGCCGCGCGCTCACCCCTCCGGGCCGCGCGCCTCTAGGGGCGGGCGGGATCTCTACACCAATCATCTCACAACAGTCTCGCGAGACTACTTTTCTCTAGCCCGCACCTCGTTCCTCCTGCACCGCTACGCCAGTGTACGGCGAGCGGTGTAAGGTACAGGACGCGGTCTCTGCTCAGGTCTGACCCTCTGTGTGTGGGGAACCTTTTTTTCCCCACCAGTTTCATGCTCATTAGGGAACCTTTTCCCTACGTGTTATTTTGATTGCTAGTTTTAGTGAACCTCACAGTTCTTGTTTGTTGGGGAATTTATTCCCTAGGGACATCCCTTGCAAACAGTTTAAATTTACACTATTGCCATACTTTTTGCTGTACTGCACAACCGTGCTGTCTGCCGACAGCAGACTCTGCTCCCATGGCTGACGATAGGACATACACCCCTGCTAGTGCTCCTGAGATGTTAAACACATCCCTAGAAACTCCGGTTTTCCTCAGTGCGGCACAGATTCAGGATCTGATCAACAGATCCGTCCAGGCTGCCATGGCGTCGGTTGTCCCAACCCCGCCTATACCCCAACCTACACCCCCCTTGGCCGGACCATCCGGCAATGATAACCCGCCCATCAAGAAAGGCAAGGTGTCCCAAAAACGCTGCCACATTAATGTGGCTCCCGACTCCCCGGCAGGGGAAGCTAATAACATGTCCCAGGCAGTACTCTCCCAAGACTGCCAACCCACTACCCTCCCAGACTCCGATCGACCCCTGAGCCTCGGGGAGATGCACATGCAGAGGCACCGGTCCGCTAGGCGGACCAAACCGGACTCATTCGTGGACTCCTCTCCCGAGTCGTCCGCAGAGTCCGAAGCGGATACCGCTTTTGAGTCTGAGGATGGGGATGACGATGATTATGAGGGTAGTGGGCATATGGCGCTTCATGATGATGACGCCGACCCTGCATCCCAGGGCGAAATATTATTGGACTCTCGTGGAGAGCCATTTTTCGACCCGGAGGCAATTAGCCATCCACGCTCTGGTGACTGGGCACCTCTACCTGGAGGTGGCCCAATATATCGAATACTGGGCCCGGAGATCGGTCGATAAGGCTAACCGTAACAAGCTGAGGGCGGAATGCCCCCGTCCCTGCATTGCTAAAAAGGTTGTGCACACTCGCGAGGTGGACCCCATACATTTGAGGTATCTCACCAAACACAGGAAATATTCCAAGAAGGGAATAGAGAGATCCTTTAAGGCCATACAGGACAGGGTCTTAGATCTTTTTGGACCTATTACCAAAATCCTCAACCTTAGTGAACAGGCTACCGCCTCTGTTCAGTCAGTTGACCTATCCCAACTTAGGGGCTGGGCCCAACGAGCAGCTTGCCTCCTGGGCTGCGCGAACACCACGTGTTCAACGGAACGCCGCCGCTCAATCTTAATGAGACTTGACCCCCAACTGTCCCACCTAGCCGAGTCAGAACCAGGCCCGGCCGCATAAGGCATGTTGTTCGGGGACACATTAATTAAAGATATAAATAAAATGGTAGGCCTCTACTCCAGCCTGGATAAAGCCCAAACATCTTTAAAAAGGTCTAACGCTAGGGTTTTTCCCAGGGCCGGCAGATACAAGGGGCGCTCTGCCGGCCGATACTTCCCTAACAGGCCATACAACAGAGCTCCCGCTCAGTACCAAGCTCCACAGTCATACCCAGTACCAGTGGCGCAACCGGCGCCATTCTTTCCTCCCCGCGGACGCCCCTGGAGAGGCCGAGGAGGAAGAGGCTACCCCCGTTCCCGCCCTACCACTGGTGAGTACAACACACCTCAATTCTTCTCACATACCTGTAGGGGGAAGACAGACATTATATTCACGCCTGGTCTGCGATTACGGCAGACGCATGGATACTCAATACAGTAGCGAGCTATCAGGTGGAGTTATATTCACGACCAGACATGGATTCGTTTCCCCATCCCATTCGGTTCTCAAACCTGAACGCCGCCCTAATAGACAAGGAGTTGCAGGACCTTTGGACCAAACAAGCTGTGGTAGAGGTGGACCCACATTCTTCAAGCTTCCTCAGCAATATCTTCCTAGTCAGGAAAAAGGGTGGCGGTCATCGCCCAGTGATAAACTTAAGAAATCTCAACCAACATGTCGTATTCCGACATTTCAAAATGGAGGGAATCCACTGCCTGCGAGACCTCTTACGCCCCGGGGACTGGTTAGTGAAGGTGGACTTAAAAGACGCCTACCTTACTGTTCCCATCCACCCAACCTCCCAGCATTTACTTCGCTTCCTGTGGAGAAAAAGAACGTGGCAATTTACCTGCCTTCCGTTCGGTCTCTCCTTCGCCCCGTGGTGCTTCACCAAGTTATTGAAACCGGTGGTGGAGGCTCTGCGGAGCAGAGGGGTGAGGTTGATCATCTACTTAGACGATATACTCATAATGGCTCGCTCCCCTCACCAGGCAAACGAACACGCCTCCTGGGCTGTCAGTTTGCTTCAGGACCTGGGTTTCCTCTTAAACCACGAGAAGTCCATCCTATCCCCATCTCAGGAGATGGAGTTTTTGGGTTTCCTGGTGGACACCAACCGAGCGGTCCGGCTACCCAAGCACAAGTTAGTTTCCATTCGCAAGATCAGTATCGTGCTGGACAAACAACGGGTGTCCTTACGCGGACTGGCTCGCTTAGTCGGACTGTTATCAGCGTCGATCCAGGCCATTTTTCCAGCCCCTCTTCATTATCGAGCCCTCCAGAGACTCAAGACTCTACATCTTCGCCAGGGGCTTCGCTATGCAGACGAAGTCGCTTTGGACGCAGAAGCCATGGTGGAACTTCGGTGGTGGCTCCGTCATGCCGTCGAATGGAACGGCAAGACCATCTTCAATGCCACGCCGGACTTCGTCATAGAGTCAGATGCCAGTCGCCACGGCTGGGGCGCTCGGTGCGGTCCCTCCTCCACAGGAGGGACATGGTCCGCAGAGGAATCTCTGCTGCACATCAACACGTTGGAGCTCCTGGCGGCTTTCTTTGCCATCAGGAGTCTTCTGCCACACACGTCCAACTGCTGTGTGTTGTTGCGTATGGACAACGTAACCGCAGTCCAGTACGTCAATCGCTTGGGGGGTCCCAGATTCAGGATCCTAGCGGATCTAGCGAAAGAACTCTGGCATTTCTGCCTGGGACGCAACATCGTCCCGGTAGCGGAATATATCCCAGGCACTTCCAATATAGTGGCAGACTGGAATTCTCGTTACCTGACCGATTCCATCGACTGGCGGCTGGACCGGTCAGTGTTCCTGGCCCTCGTTCATTTATGGGGTCCCTTCTCTATGGACCTGTTCGCCTCTCGGCTCAACCATCAGCTCCCGCGCTTCTACAGTTGGAGGCCGGATCCGGAGGCGCACGCTGTGGACGCCCTCCGCCAAACATGGCCTCAGGTGACACACAACGCATTTCTCCCTTTCTCGATGATTCTCAGGGTCCTGCTCCACATAGCGAACCTGAGAGCGTCAGTCGTGCTGATCACTCTGTGGTGGCCGACACAACCATGGTTTCCCCTCCTTCTGGGGATGACTGTGGATCTCCCCAGGCTGCTTCCTCATTCTCATCTCCTCACCAGCTCGAACGGGGACCTGCACCCTCTACTCACGAATCACAACCTTCCTCTCCTCGCATGGCTGGTTTTGGGGTGCCGGTCGCGGACAGCGACCTTTCAAGGACAGCTAGGGACCTCCTTGCCTTGGCCCCCGGGACTAGATCGGCATATCGATCAGCTTGGCGGCTCTGGGTTTCTTGGTGTGATCAACGAAAGATTGATCCCGTTCAGGCACCTGTCTCTGTAGCGGCCAACTATCTGGCGGACTCTTTTGAATCCGGGAGGTCCTATAGCTCCCTTAACGTCTATCGCTCCGCGATCTCAGCCTATCACTCTCTTGTAGACTCACTCCCGGTTGGTAAACACCCGTTAGTGTGCCGACTTTTGAAGGGCGTTAAGTTTAAACGTCCTCCTCGCCCAAAGTACCAGCACACTTGGGATGTGACTAAGGTCCTGACCATGCTCTCGGACTGGGGAGACAATGACGCTCTGTCCTTGAAGTTATTGTCCTTCAAACTTACTGTCCTCTTATGTCTGATCTCTATCAAACGAGTCTCGGACGTCAGGGCTTTGGACATATCTAGGCGTCAATTCTCGCCTCAGGGAGTCAGGTTTTCGGTCATGCGTAGGACAAAGACGGGACTTCATTCGGTCTTCTACCCGTTCTTTCCCACGCTTGTGCGTGGTCCGCTGTCTGCAGACTTATGAGTCTTTAACGACCCCGCTGCGATCATCACAATTCTCCCAACTCCTCATCTCCTACATTAAACCTCATTTACCGGTTTCCTCGGCTACATTAGCCAGGTGGGTACGGTCAGTCATGGAAATGGCGGGGATTGACGTATCCCTGTTTGGTGCCCACTCCTCCAGAGGGGCGATGGCTACTAAGGTCGTCACCTCGGGAGGCTCCCTCTCGGATTTACTCTTAGCGGCAGACTGGTCTTCTGCGACCACCTTCCGCCACTTTTACTTTAGACCGGAGGAACACATATCTATGTCGGTTCTGTAGATTGTTGTCAATTGTAATGATTCATGTATACATTGTTATAGCTTTAAACTTGCATAAGATATGAGCCTCCTGTCTGATATATAATTCTAGATTTTCCTAGCTTGTGACGGAAAATATTAATTATATGAGGACAGGAGGCGAATATCTTCCCTCCCGACCCAACCCTGTCACGATGTTGTTTCTCTTGTTCTAGGCTATTGAATCACGTATCCTACAAGTCGGAGGCTGATACGTTCTGTAAGCTTTGTTTCGCTATCCCCGTTGGGATTGCTGTTCCTGCTCGATTCATGAAGCTTAGTTCATCGCAGACCGGAAGCGGAGTTTCCAACTGCGTCCAGATCCGGAGACCGGTCGCCGTCACCCGAGTCCGGAGTTTCCAGTTTCTTACAGGGTTCCGCCGTCACCTGAGTCCGGAGTTTCCAGTTTCTTACAGGGTTCCGGTGGTTCCAGTTTGCCAGGATTCCGGTGTTTCGAACGGTTTCCGGTTTTAAGTTTCCTGCAGATTCACCTCAAGAAAGAGGAGGGTTCTAAGGAGGCAGCCCCTTTTATGCAGGCTGTCCTGCCTCATGATTGGCAGATCCACCCTGAGGGCTGCTGGGTGTTGTAGTTTTTTTATTTTCTTCAGTTTTAAAACGTTTTTATATTTGAATTCATTAAAAGTAAAATTTCTGCTATGGGCATTAAATAAAGAAAGATAATGCATAAGATATTCGCCTCCTGTCCTCATATAATCAATATTTTGAATATTAGAATTTTAATGTACAAATACCGTACTGGTGACCCCACAATAGGGATACAACTTTTTTTTGTGGAAAAGAGTTTAATAAGACACGTGGCCACTCATTAAAATGCGAGGAAAAGAGGTTTAACCTTAAACTGCATAGAGGGTTCTTTACTGTAAGGCCACGTACACACGATCAAACACATCTGCTGAAACTGGTCCGCAGACCAGTTTCAGCGGACATATCCGATTGTGTGTATGGGCTAGCAGACAGGTTTCCAGCAGACAAAAGTTTTAAAGCATGCTTGTCTGCTGGAAAGCTGTCTGTCGGATATGTCCGCTGGTTAGTACGCCTAAACAGCGGACCGAAATCTCCCGCATGCCTCAAATGGATTCGACGCATGCGTGGAAGTCTTTTACTTCCTGGTTTGGTGACGTGGCGGCGTCAACGCGCTGTCTGTCCGCGGGGGATTTTGGTTTGATCGTGTGTACACACATCAGACCAAAATCTCCCAGTAGACATGTCCCATGAAAGCGGTCCGTCGGACCGTTTTCATCGGATATATCTCCTCGTGTGTACGGGGCCTTAGAGCGGCAAGGATGTGGAATTCTCTTCCATGGGTGGTGGTCTCAGCAGGGGGGGGCATCGATATTTTTTGAAACTATTAGATAAGCACCTGAACGACCACAACATACAGGGATATACAAAGTAATACAGACATATAATCACACACATAGGTTGGACTTGGACTTGTGTCTTTTTTCAACCTCACCTACTATGTAACTATCATGTAGCTGTACATAGTTGCTAGTAGAGAATTATATTTAAAAAAGAATAAATTACTGATGAACAAGCTGTGACTATGCACTTGATGAAAAACAAAGATTTAGAGCTGCGCCTTGTCACCCGGACTCAATGTAGTCAAAAGAGTCCATATATCAGTCATGTGGAGATAAACAATCCTTCAAACAGAGGAATGTAGCAATGAACATTGACTCCAGAAAGTCTCCGCTGGTCTTAGGTCAAGATGGCCATGTATTAATCACCACTGTGTTCAAAATTAACTCTTCAGTGTGGCCCACCACCAGAAGTACAAACTGACAAGAAAGGACCCTCCTCCAAAGCGTGATGACGTCACCGCACGTCTTCCCAGACGCGTTTCGTCATAGGACGTTGTTTCTTCTTTCTTCTTTTTTATTCCTGTGGAACTACAGGATAAGGTTTCTGCCTGCTGTATCTCTTAAGGAAAGTTTTTTAAGTTTTGTAGTTTATGCTAGCATTAGCTTTGGATGAGGTCAAGTATTGGCATCTTGCCCTTTTCCAAGATGGCGTCTGCAGCTTTGGATCTACACCTCACGGCGAGGTCCTGGCCTATTTAAGTGATGACTCACCGCAACGCCCTATCCCATTGACAACGTCCTATGACGAAACGCGTCTTTGGAGGAGGGTCCTTTCTTGTCTGTTTGCCGGCCGGCAACATTGTGTTTTATATGCCTGTCAAACTCATCTTTAATGTGAGTATGCTGTTTTTTTATGATTTTAAATAAAAGTCCCAGCGGGATTACGCTATGTCTGCCTCTATCATTCACATATGATCTAATTGGTGGAGTTGATCGAGCGGAACCCTGGTGTAGGCACTGCCCTAGGATTTGGGATTCGTCCTGGTTCCCTCAAAGGCCGCGGCTGGGTCACAGTCGACTGCTGATTACAGCCATTCCTCTGGTAAGCTGCTTGTACTTCTGGTGGTGGGCCACACTGAAGAGTTAATTTTAAACACAGTGGTGATTAATACATGGCCATCTTGACCTAAGACCAGCGGAGACTTTCTGGAGTCAATGTTCATTGCTACATTCCTCTGTTTGAAGGATTGTTTATCTCCACATGACTGATATATGGACTCTTTTGACTACATTGAGTCCGGGTGACAAGGCGCAGCTCTAAATCTTTGTTTTTCCTGTTGTATTCCCTTTGTGTTTCGGCACAAGAGCTGCTGCCTCCCCATTTCTTGTATATTTTCTTTTAGTTACTGTTACACCGGGACTAATTGATTATTTATTTGTGACAAGCACATTTTTTTTTCTGTATTATACTATGCACTTGATACCTGATGGTAGTACCAGCTCCATTGTCTCTTCATCATACTCAAAATTCTTCTCATCGGGCACATCACTGTCATCCATTTCCACATCGTCTTTTTCTTTGTGATCGGGGTAGCTGGACCTGTTAGAAGAGAGTTTTCCCTTAAATCATGACATCTTTATAAACATGTACATATCTACCACATTGCAATATTTGTTTATTGTACTTCAGCCATAACATAGCAAGTTCATTGCATAACAAAGACCAACTATAATCTATAGGCAGGAAACTTCTCAAACTGGTCTTGAATATAGGCTGAATGCACCTCAAAGCATAATGTGTCGATCTACACAAGCCCCTCAAAAAAGTAATTCTTAGATAAATACCTGATTAATTACTGTTCTGTGGAAAAAATCACATCAGGTATCTAAACAATCCATTATAGTAAAATGCTCAGACATACAACCGATTACTGTGTGATGGCCGCATTAATTTTAATTTTCCTTTGATTTTGAAAAGGAACAAGCTCTCTAGCAAATGTATCAGTTATAGAGATGAGACAACCCATTTAACAAGGGTTCTTACAATGATTAGGCTTTACATAAATGAAAGCATTATCCCAAAACGTTTTAGCTGAAGTTTGGCTTTAATTTGTTAGTGGTTCTAAATCTGCCGCTACATTTAACATGACACCCCCCCCCCCCCACACACACACACACACACACACACACACACACACACACACACACACACACACAGTGCTGCTGTGCACCCCGTCCATCGGAATCTAGAGTGGGGGGCCTGTAATACAGAAGGGGTGTTACTGGCCAGATTACCAGAAGTGAAGGTCTTACACAAAAAGAAAAAAAACACACATCTAATGATTGGCAAACGGCAAACCGATTACATTTTTGGTTTGTGGTTTAAAAGAGAAGTCTGTTTTTTTTTTGGGGGGGTGGGGGGGGGCTATTCATACTTACCTTGGTGGACGCAGCATCAGACAGATGCTGCATCTGTCCACCAGCATCTCTGCACTGAGAACCAAGCCACCGAACACTGCTGCTGGTTTGGTTCCTTTTCGAGCAGAGGGACGACGACTGTCAGTCAGCATTGCTTCTGCTCTACTTCTCAGCGCTAAGACTGCCATCAATCTAGACAGCTGGCGGATCTCGACTTTAAAATTGTGATGACGCGCTGCCTCAACCGATGGCAGTGACGTCAGTGGAGAGCGGACTTCAGACCACTCTCCACTGAAAAGGGTTACAGGAGTGCAAAGCGAATTGCACTCCTGTGACCCAGAGGAGAAGCCCAGCCTAAAAAGCTCAGGCTGGATGACTTCTTTAATACTGCTTTAAAGGAAAAAAGGTATGCAGGAGATGAATGCAAAGGGAATGGCAGTGGCCAGCATGTGCAGGTCAGTGTTAATGTATGGTAGCAAGCAGTGTATGAAGAAGAAAATCAGTTTGTTGCAGGGTGGGGGTGATATTGGTTTCAGTCAGTAAGAAACCCCCCAAAGGAATGTCATCTCAACTACAGCCAGCTCTGCCAGCATGGCAAAAGCACAAATCTTCCCCAAGCAGATGAAAGTGGGCAGAAGCCTTGTGTTCCCTTTTATTCAACTACTTTCCTGGCACTGCCACAGCTCTGATCCACAGCTGTCAATCACCACCACTGGTGCGCAGGGCTCTCTGAAATGCGGAGACAGCACTGGGAAAGCAGAGGAGCAGAAGTCAATGATTCCCGCATGGAAAGGGGGAAGTGATTGTACTAGAACAGCCAGCACTCCTATTAAGATCCAATTTAAACATCCCCAAACTAGAAATTAAGGCCGCTTTAAAAGCTGCAAGAAAGCATTATGCTTTTTAAAAGCCTTGTGTACATGTTATACCAGTTGAAGCCCAAGTGTACACTGCCTAAACTAATCTGTTTGCCGTATGTAGATGTGAAGAATCCAGTCTGCAATCTGTACCAACATTCATAAGGGACTAACAGTCCTTCCTGAATGTCGACATCATTTAGCAAAACAAGTCTCCAGTGGAAAAAAAACAAACTCACTAATTGCTTTCCGACAGCTCATCAGTAACCAGGCACATTGGTTATCAGGTTTCGCTATTGTACAGACAGACGCTCTAATCACATCAGGCATGCGTAGTGAATACTCAGAACCAATCTTTAAAGTATTTGTCGTCTCCTTACACCACAATGACACTTTACAACCTTTCTTTCAATGAGCTGCATGGTCCTACAAGCAGCTTACATTCCACATCCAATAATATGCAAGTAGACAATGCTCAGAGTACTCTCACCAAGCACGTCTCTTGTATTCACCTACTCAGATGTTAGCACATTTTTATTTTATGTACAATTCAATATTCTGTTAATACAACAGTATAGTGGGCACATTGATGATATCTACTCAGCCCTAGACCTATAAATAAATGAGGGAGATTTACTAAAACTGGTGCAGAATCTGGTGCAGCTATGCATAGTATCCAATCAGATTCCAACTTCAGCCGAAGCCCCAGTTCACATCTGCACAATTTGACAGGTCAAATCAGAGCCCATTGCGGCCAATAGGAGCGCCCAAATCTGTTTGGTGCCACAGCGATTTCCAAAAAGTAGTTCCTGCACTACTTTTGGCGACTTCGGGGGCGATTTTAATAGACATCTGTGCATGTTTTTGAAGTCGCTCCCGAAGTCGGACTGAAATGCGGCTTTGAAATTGTGTGAGTTCAGATGAACTTACACGATTTCAAAGCAGTGCTTAGTGTGAGCGAGGGCTAAAACCTAGAAGCCGATTGGTTATTATGCACAGCTGTACCAGATTCTGTGTGCACCAGTTTTAGCAAATCTCCCTCAATGTGTGTTTAAGGGCAAGGCATTTACATACTGTGGTCCAAGATCTACCTTAGTGGGGTTGATTTTTGGATCTACAGGCTCCAAGAGAGGAAAACCACTGCACTCTTCACTATTAATACCTGGGGAAATTATCAATTTAACAACAGAAACCAACTTCTGCCTGTACAGTGGCTTAGCATGTAACAGTTCTCTTGTCTAAATGGGCCCTAGTATATGTGAGCAGGTCTAGGACTTCAAAATACAGCCACATATGGTAGATACTAGCACTTTGTAAAGCGGCTTATGCTAATCCTGCTCTGTCAATGGTATCCATGAGTTCAGACCAATGTTAGCACTGACACACACATATTCACAGTTCTGCTTTCGAAGATAACAGTAGGACACTGTGCAGAAGCACAACAAGCCTGCAGTTTCCAAGTCAAACTGTGGTGTAACCAGCTGACACGCCAAAGCTAACCATGCAGTTCAATTGTTTGTTTATCCAGCTATAATGCACAGCTGCTGAGCAGCCATCAACAGAAATTCTGAAGCAATGCCCAAGCAAGTTCCTTGGAAGTTACACACCTACTCCTCAGTAATGATGAGCTCTGGCGTGTACACACAGTCCACATGCAGAGCCCGTCAGGAAGTCTGCACGACGCTGCACTAACCACAGGCAGGCAGACATTTCCAGACCTCTGCAGCCGAGCATCGGGACAATGTCTCCCTGTCTGTGATTAGTGCCGTGCAGACTTCCTGGCGGGCTCTGCACGTGAACTGTGCTAACATGCCGGAGCTCATCCCTACTCTTTAGCCTCTCTCACCTGCACTGCTATGACTTCAGCAAAAGTGAGAGTCTCTTCCTTCCTAGTAGGTATATCTTTAGAAATAATATGGCCCTTAGCATTAATGCCAATAGACCAGTTTCTCTCAAACCGAGTTAGGCTGGCAGATATCGGCCAAGATTCAAATCGTTAAAGAGGAAGCAACCCCTGATGGGTTTTACTTCCTCTTTATTCTCATGCAAAGTAAAAGCATAACAGGCTCTTCCTTCCGGGGCGGCGGACTTCGGCCCTGTGACATCACTCCCGCACATTCACCAGTCACAGCACAGGCTGTGAAAAAACAGCACGGAGGGCCTTTTCTTCACTGTGCATATGACATCATCGGCCCACTACAAGGCAAATATTTCAGCTTGGGCACAACCAGCCTGTCGTAGTCTCTTGCGATTATTGCTAGCGGGCTGCTACAGCCGCTAGCGATAATCATAGTCCTCTCCCAGGGGTGACCCCTGCCCCACCACCCCTTCCCGCCAGGAGCAGAAAATACTTAACAGGAGGAATTCCCGTCAGCACCGCCTGTTGATGGGGCAATGGTGCGAAATTCACACAGTGCATGTCCAGCCTTAGATACTGACAGACCCCTCAAGTACCTTCCAGATGCCTGTCCACACTAATCCTATGAATTTAGGTACTGTGGAGAGTCTCCTCATTCGATCTAAATCTGAACTTGGTTAGAACATGACTATCAGACAATACCATGAACATTAGAATACACCTGTGTGTTTTACAGTAACGAGGCTCAATGAGAAAAGTCAAAAAGTAGAGCAAATCGACTGCCTTGCTGTGAGGACTCTGAATCATGGCACAGACACTAAAAGTTCCAATACTAGAGGTCATAAGTACTTTTAGTTTGTGAACAGCTGTCCGACCCCTCCTGAAGTCTACATCATGGTGAGAAATAGGATAATGACATTATTGACCTCCTTACTTCTCTCATATTTTTTCTCCAATGCTAGTTATTTGTTATACTGACCCTCTGACTTCAATACCACCTAAATCCCTGTCCCAGAAAAAAAAAGCAAGTCAAAAAAGTCAAATCAAAAGTACTTAAAGTGAAAACGTTAGTCAGAAAATCAAGTCCTGCTAGATCTCTCCCAGCTGTCCCATTTTGCAGGTATAGCTATGTAAAACATTACAAATAAATGTCTATATTGTTTCAAATTCAGTAAGAAATGGTCTCACCCTGCTCTGCACATGCTCAGTTGCTCTAAATTTTTAGTCGCTGCCGAGTTTGTAGAGGCCGATTTGCTGACAGCCAAGTGGAATTAAAACCTCCTATCCTTTACACCCACTTATGACACCAGCTATTTGATGGCTTGATAGGTTGGTTGAGGACACAAGCAAATGTGACAGTTAGAAACGAATGGGTTTGTTTCCGCTTCATGACTTACTGTTGTACGGGGCTTCAGCAAAATAGCAACACACACTAATTTTGGTTGGATAATTATTAATGTGGGATGTATGTTACTTGCTGAAATTTTTTTTATCAAGTTGCTATAGGTAACATTCTTTTTTAACTATATACTTATTAGCATGACTGCCAGGCCATCAAAACATTAGGAGGATTTCCTTTACAGAACAAGGAAGATGTGTTAAAGTAAACTTAAAAACTTTTTTTTTTCCCATTGTGGAGTAAAGAAGGGTTATAACCCTGCAAGTTGTATTTTTCTCGATAACTTGCTAGTTTATGCAATATATTCCTTCTGTCTGTAACATGTGATCACTGTGACCAATCACAGCTAGTAACATAATTGCATACAATAAGTGGCATGAAAGGAAACCATCTATTGTTTACAATAGTCATGTGATCTGCTGTGATTGATCACATGGTACAAGCAGCAGGCCAATCCACTGATCAGTCATTGGTTGTGCCCAGTGGACACAGCCAGTGACAGATCACACTGCAGCGTGAACCGTGAGGCAGAGCGTGTGTAGAGTGTTCTTGCAGGATGTCATATGACATCCACCCGGAACGACGAATGTCCTGCCCAGCCAACATTTGACAATAGGCTGGGCGGGAAGTGGTTAAGTATTCTTTTTTTTTTTTTTTTTAAAGTGTATTTTGTGCGTGAACTCGAGAGAGAGGAGCCGGACTGCAGGAGTTGGGAGTAGGCAGACCCTCCCCCCGGAGGCAATCGCCATCCTTCTCCATGCCCCCGGTGGCAATGGCGGGTGTGAGGGGGGGCCTCCCACTCACCCCGCTTTACCTGCTCCACTTGGGAGCCCAACTGGGGCCCAACAGGACCCCATCGGGGCAGAGGGACTCCCCCTATGAGGGAGTGAGGGGGCCTGACCCACCAAGCCAGCACCGTAGGTCCTTCGCCTCTCTTTAGGAGACCGCATGGCCAAAGTGCGTGCGTATTAAACCAATTTTGTGTGCGTGCAAGTGTGGTGGTTTTTGTGGGGGGGGGGGGGGGGGCGTACTAAGCACAGGCGTACCTTGCATAGCACACCCACCGGGAGCCGGACTGAGACTAAGTATTCTGACAGCAGCTGTCTAAATGCAATAGCACAGCAGGGATTCATACATTTAGTATGGAAGGAGTCTGCTATGTTTTTTTCAGTCGACCTGAAGAAAAAAAATTGAATAGGTTATATTTATAAATAAAATCTATCATAGTGTTAAATCATACTATTTCTTGGTACCCATTTATATTTCACCAATGTAACAGAACAAACAGGTAACATAATATGAATCAGTGAAATAAAAAAAGAAGTCTCCGTTTGTGATTTATTCTTACCTAAAGTCATAGAAGTCTGCAAACTCCAGGGCAGCATCACCATCAGTGAGGAGCCTGCAGTGACTCTTGTCAACCATGTGAGCTTGAACCGATTCTGTGGTGTAAAAGGACTTTCCTTTCTCGTTACACCAGAGACATATGTTCCCAACACCCACCTTCTCACCTATAAAAAAAAAAAATCAGGAAACACACAACACAGTGAACACAAATGAAAAAAGTTATATGAAACACCAAAATCCCTGTGGCTAACACACCTTTTGCAAAGAATCCACATAGCTTTTTAAGCTCAATTACAACTAAAGCTTGTATTTTCAGTATTGGACCCTTGGAAGGAGGATTAGAACATCTGTCAGGCTTAAACTACTGCTTCCATGGAAGGAAAGATTCTCCTTGCCATTCCCATGGGCCACACAGGAGGTTTTTAGAATGTCTGCTCCAAGGACACAGATGGCAACTAAGAGGTTCCATCCCTTCTTACTATTAAGTCCTATTAACCCCATCTACCTGGTGGGGTTACAGACAGCAATAAAAACCTGACCAGTTCCAAATTTTCCTTGTGTTTTTTAAAAGTAATAACAAAATGTGTCTGGAGTTGGGCTTTACGCATATTATTTGGTTATATTTTCGCTTCACAGGTTCTAGCAGTGACCCTAGCTGTATAAAAGGTAAACGTACCATTCAAGAGTTCAATTAGTGAGGCGTGATAGATTGGTATACAATTGCCCAGTTTAAACTTTTTTTTTTTTAAGTAGCTTCCTAAACACTGACCCAAGTAGCTAAAGAGACCCTGAAGATCCTGCAGATACTCTATGTCAGGAATGAAGAAACTATGGACTTTGGTCATGTGGGCAACATTCTTCAACAGTGAGCGGGAATGATGGGAGCAGAACAAGCACTCTGTGACAGGGATTGCACCAGGTGGAGGAGTGCCATCAGCTACAGCAGCAGAACTGCCTTCAACAGCTAAATCTTCTTCCATCCCCTCCTCCTCATCACTGTCTGCATCATCTTCCGATTCCATGTCCTCCCATTCTGAAAAACAAAAAAGCATAAAGTACAATTCCAAGGAACAAGAGAAAACAATCAGAGATTTGACTAAACTTAAAAGATGTACTAAATTCAGAAATCCTAATCAGCCCGTGCTTTCCCATGCAGGGCAATGCAACATGTCCACTTTAATGCCCCAGTAACTCTTAGGCCTTGTACACACGTTGTAATTTATCCGATGGAAGCGGTCCGACAGCGGACAGCGCGGTGACATTGACGCCGCCACGTCACCGCACCAGGAAGTAAAACACTTCCGCGCGCATGCGTCGGATCCATTCACAGGATACGACGCATGTGCGGGCAGATATGTCCGCAGGTTAGGCGTACTAACCAGCGGACATATCCGACGGGCAGCTCTCCGCGGAAAAACTTCAAAGCATGCTTTGAAACTTTTCCGCCGGAGGAATCCGTCCAAAACTGTCCGTTTGCCCCTACAGACGAGCGGATTTTTCGGCTGAAATGGTCCGTCGGACCATTTTCAGCGGATAAATTCACTCGTGTGTACAAGGCCTTACTCTACTGCCAGGAGCTAGATATATGCCTTTGTTCAGGTCACTTAAACCTCAGCCTCTCATGTGACAGTGCTGGTGCTTGGTAACTGGCCCAGCGGTGTTACATGGGGGTGCGGAAGTCCTTAACTTTCCGTAAGCTTCAACTACAGAAAACCAGAGGCTGCACAGGGCCCGCTGGCTGAATGGATGGCAAATGAACAAAGAAAAAAGTAACTGTGTGCTGCTGCAGGAGGTGTGCATTAAAGTGAACCAGTTTGGTTTAAGTTTATATTCCCCGTTATGCCATCCTAAGTAACCACACACACCTATTTACAGCTTTATTAGGAGGGCAGTAGGAATAAACTTTCTGAATCCTGTGCTCTATGACATCCCCTTGCTACTTCCTGCATTTATAACCACACTGACATTTTAAAGGCAGGTTGAAATCTGTTATAAACGTCTTATCACGGCTTCTTATCAGGCTTTTTATGTGAGCAGAGAGGAGGGTGTTCCAGCATTATCAGCAGATGTATTCCAGGATCACCAAATGACATATAGTGGCGCATTATATTTGTGCACTACAACAATAGGGTTGATTTACTAAAGGCAAATATACTATGCACTGCAAGTGCAGTTGCTCTAGATCAGAGGTGGCAAACAAGGCCCTGGGGCCGAATCCGGCCCGCCAGGCCTTGCCAAGTGGCCCGCGCGGTGGCCTCCGGCTGACACCTGTTCGTTTCTCACTGCCAAATCTCCCAAGAGTAAACATCCTCCCCCTCAGTACCGCGAGCGGCGCCAGAATGCGACAGCGAATGCGTGCCCGTTGGTCTCCAAAAAGACAAGAACAAACAACTGCAGCTCTCTACTCTTCAGTCTCTTTAGCGTGAAATCAGCTGTTGTGCAGTTATGTACGGCGAATGCGCTGTGTGGCTGGCACTATCCGACAGAACAGATTTTTTTGTGAGCCGAGCCCTGCAGGAAACGCCACCACTGACGGCTATGCTGGGCCAGCCGGATAGTTTTTTTTTCCCCCATCCAGCAGGCTGATGGAGAGGCACCATAATCACTCAAGGCGCTTTCACACTGGGGCGCCAAGTGCACTGGCGGTAAAAAACATGTTTTATCAATTTTTAGCAGCACTTTTCCCCCTCGCTTTTGCAGTGCTATTTGGCCGCTAGCGGTGCATTTTAAACCCTCGCTAGTGGCCGAAAAAGGGTTAAAACCACTTTTTTTTTTACCGTTCTTCTAGAACACTGCTCCAGTGTGTACTCTGCGCTCCTGTACTCTGTACAACCGGCCTTTTGAGGGCAACCATACTGCTAATGCGGCCCCCGATGAATTTGAGTTTGACACCCCTGCTCTAGATCTATGAAATTGAGGGAAAGCTCTGCTGATTTATATCATCTAATCATGTGCAAGCAAAAATGAAGATTTTTTTTATAATTTTTTTTTCCCTTGCATGTGATTGGGTGTGCTTTGCAACGTGAAGCTTTACCTTAGTTACTAAGCTCTGGGGAGCCTAGTATAATGTGTGCAGTGCACACTTTATTTGCCTTTAATAAATTAGCCCCAACGTCTGAATGGAAAGTGAATTACTCAGAAGGTTGTCTATGCTCCCTGCATTAAGTTTTTCCTTTTCTTAAACTGACAAACTTAGTGATCTTCGCACACAAGTCACATTTGAAAATCAGTCAAACGATTCTGTCTCTATGATTAAGCACAGGTATGCTTAAAAAGCTTTGAAATTGTTGTCTGCTTGCTACCCTGCTTTCTAAAGAATAAATGATATTTGTATTTAAAATTGGGGAATCAGCAACCTGGTATTAGTCAGATTGGCTAGCGATTTTGTCAGTGACATTTTTGCAAAAAATTCACCTACTTCCATGTGTCCCTCCTTCACTGCAAAATATAAGTTGCCAGCAAGGGAGTGATGTCTTACTCATTCAGTTGTCAAGGAAGCAGCACATGAAAGTAGGCAAATATTTTTCCAACCATGCTTACTATAGCGACACTGTCAATGGTAAGTTCTTGCCAGCAAAAGAATTGCTAGTCTGACATGGTCCTTATACCAACCGATTGTGATGAAAGGGTCACCATTTTATTGGTAGTGTAAAAGTTTGTATAAATGACCTATGTTTTCAGCTAGGGTTGTCCCGATACGGATACTAGTATCGTTACCGATACCGAGCATTTGTCTAAGTACTTGTACTTGTGGCAAATGCTCCGATGCTTCACCCGATACCTGGACAGTCAGAGTGATCAATGCGGTGGGGGAGTTACAAGCACCGATCACCGCTGACTGTCCTTGTATCCTCCTCCATTCTGCCCCCCTCCGTGCTGCCGCCGCCATGCCCCCCTCGATCTGTCAGGATGGAGAGCGGTGGTAGGAGGCATTAAACCAGGCTCCTACCTTTTCTGAAGGTACAGAGTCAGTGATCACTGATTCTGTCCATTCACATAACTGAAACATTGTAACCTCCTGTGATTACGATATTTCAGTTTATGAATGAAGAGGAGCCGCCGGCTTCTCTCCTTTCACTTTCAGCACAGCTGAGGCTGTAGAGAAAGGGACTGGTGAATTTGTGTCCCTTTCCCTGTCCCCGTCTCAGAGGGGAGATGTCAGAGGTCTGTTAAGACCCCTGATATCTCACCAAAGACCCCCCCCCCCCAACAGGGCTGATAAAAAATAAAAAAAAATAGAATAAAAAAAATGTAATAAAAAAAAACACACTGACACTGTACATTTCCCCCCACCCCCGTTAAAAAAAATAAAAACTACCGACACATGTGATATAAAAAAAAAGTATCGGCAATCGGTATCGGCGAGTACTTAGTAAAAAGTATCGGTGCTTGTACTCGGTCTTAAAAAAGTACTATCGGAACAACCCTATTTTCAGCATTACCTTTTTCATCTTCCACAGAATCAGAATCAGAATCTTCCTCTTTAGTCAATTTCTTTGCTTGCTGTTCATACCACTGCAATCTGGGTGGCTTTTCAGGTCTAGCTCTCACTTTAGGCTCTTGTTTTTCTGCGATAGAAGCCATGTCACTATCCAGAGCAGTGCCGACTTTCTTTTTAGGAGACATAGAGGGCTGAGCTTTGATTGCTTGCTGAATAACTGCATTCATGGCATCCTTGTCTACATTCTCTGCCTCCAAACCTTTTTCCAGATTCTTTTCATTCATCATCTCAACCTTCTTTGTGACTGCCTGTGCTGCCTTCTTCTCCAAGTCCAGGTGTTTTTTGGACTTCAGATGGTTTTCATAGGCATTGAACGTAGAGAATCTTTTACTGCATACAGTGCAGTAGGTTGCCGTTTCTTTACCCTGCTCTTCTACCACAGCCCTCTGGGCCAGGACACGCTCTTGGAAATTCTCTGCTGTCACTGGAGGCATGTCAGCCACTTTTCTCTTCAGATTGTACCTGTGCCAATCTGTCTTGTAATGTGCTCTTTGAATATCAGGATCCGCAAAGGCCACACGGCAGGTAATGCAGGTGTAGGAAGCCATCTTTGTAAAACTTGGTCACCAAGAAGGCTCTTTACTGCTGAAAAACAAACCACAGGAGTTTTCTAAATGTCTGCAAACTATGCTTTCATACTAGATAGCCTACTCCTTTTTAGGCTAGATAGCAAATAAAGTGGTATAAAAACAATAAAAAGATGAGGCATTCAGGGCAAGGTGATAGTGTCTCCTGGGAACCAATACTCCACAGACAGGGTACACTCACCATTGATGCTTTTTCGCTGACACATAACAGTGTTTTGGTCTAGTGACCGATTGCTCAGGTTCCAATACATCCCCATGCGGGTATACAGAGCCCTCCAAAGGTGTATGGTTACGTAAAACACGTGTGAATGAGGCCTAATAATCACATAGAAAATGTTCAGCATACTCAGAGCTTTCTGTAATAAACACTAACAATTTTGTATACAATATTACACTTCTATCAGGCTACCAAGTTGCCACATTCCAGGGGAAAAAAAATACTAGCCTTACATCTGCCTACATCGAAGTGCATATAAAGGAGTTACCTGGAAAGAAGAAAGTACTCACCTCTTCCCTTGCCTGTAACACCTCTCCACAAGCAGAATGCATCCTTAACAAACAACCAGTGACAGATGGGGACAGGCAATCAATCTCTGCATGACAACTTAGTTGGTCTTAAACAAGGAGGTATGGCTAAAGCTTTTTTTTTTTTGCCCATACTTCTCTTCTGGGTCACTTATTCCTAAAAATCACAGAGTTGGTCCAGGCTCTGTAAGGATCCAGGCAATAATGTCGGGATCCATCCCGACGCCTGACCAGCAGCTGGCTCAGCCTCTTAGCATGCCACTGAGAGGCTGAGCCAGCTGCTTTCTCCCCCCTCCTTTACTTGGCACTCCAGTTAGTGCTGGAGTGACAGAACAGAGAGCCAGTCACAGTGAAAAAACACCTTGCAGTCACCGCCCCGAGCCCCCGTTTTACTTACCTGAGCCCAGAGGCTCCGTGGGCGTTATTCCGCATTTCTTTCCCCCCAGGTCTTGTCGGCTCTTCATTGGATGATTGATAGCAGCGCAGCCATTGGCTCCCACTGCTGTCAACTACATCCAATGACATGGCCCCCCCCCCCCCCGAGTCATACAATTGGCAGCTATAAATGCCAATTGTTTGGCACGGAAGCGCGCCCGCAAGCTACAGCCCTTGGGAGAAAGCTTTCCAGAGGTGATTAGCCGCGAGAGACGCCGTGGGACCCTAGAAGAGGATGATCAGGGCTACTCTGTGCAAGATGAACCGTACAGTGGAGGCAAGTATGACATGTTTGTTTTTTGAAATGATAGTGGAACCTTTACAACCCCTTTAAATACTATATATATATATATATATATATATATATATATATATATATATATATATATATATATATATGTGTGTGAACTGGTGATATTTTTTAACCCGATGCAGTAATAGCATTAATTTTTAATAGCGGAATCGCATGCGTAACCAAAACAGTTGGTAGAGATTTTTTTTCTAATTTCACACAGGAGCTTCAATGTGAAACAGCCAGAGCAGTATATGAAGGGTTGTAATGAACTCTTCCATTCGTCTAATCTCTAGAGCAGGAAGAATTATTATTCCACTCCTGATCAGATCACAGGACTGACTGCAATCACCAGACACATGTATACAAGGGGAGCTTACACTTTATTAATAGCCCGACAGTCTCATTTTGTAGCTAATCACGGAATACTGGAGCACGTTGAACACCGAAGGACCCATGAATACTGACGTCACCCGTGTAGTGTACTAACAAATCACACAGATTTCCATGGCCCGCACTCAGCGCTGTGAACGCCTATCTACATAATGTACAGTGTATCCAGTTCTGTCACTTGCAAACATGAAAATATCCCCACAACACACACCAAGTACTTACAGCCACTTGTCTGTCACGTTTTCCGTATGTCACTTCCTTCTTCCGGCCTCACAATAGATCATTTCCTATATCCGGCCACGCCCAATGCAAGCATGAAGCTTTGGCGACCATCTTGGGTGTGGGAAATTAAATCAGTATAAGGTGCGCCTGCCGCCTGCTGGTGGCTTTGGTAAATACCGTGTAACCATCCAAAATCCATCTCCAGTCGACATATAAAAGTGACTGTTTATTGCTTCCCCGCCAAACGGCAAGATTTAAAGTGAAACTTTATTCAGAACATTAAGCCCAGGTTCACACTGAGCTGCAGGAATGAAGCTTGCTCTCACTCCCGCTTTACAGTCCCGATTTTGGCAACGATTACATAGACATCTGTGCGGATATCACAAAAAGTACATAAACTACTTTTTGAAATTGGTGCAACGCCGCAGATTGGGACAGAGCCATTGCCAGCAAATGTCGCCAATTTTGACATTGACCAGGGCTCAAGGGGAACTTTATCCATAACAAATTGCTAAAAAATATTTTTTTTTTAGCAAAGAACTTACATTCCACATTAGTAAGAGTGAGTGAGTAGCTTGCAGGGCCACTGTTAGAAATCATGGGGCCCCGTACACAGTGGCGTCACTAGGGTTGGTGTCACCCGGTGCGGTGAAACATGGTGTCACCCCCCCCCCCCCCAGCAGGACAGGCAGTAGGGCATTTCGTGCTTCTCATGTCCCTCCAGCCTGCTGCAGTGCTAATTGATAGTGTCACCCAGGGCATTCTTCTCAGGGAAAACGTGCAGGAACTCGCACCACACCTTCCCCCAAAGTAGGAAGGGGGGGTTGAGCGTGCCACAGCAACTGGGTGTGGGAGGTGCAGAGTTCAGGTGGGTGCAGGGTACCAGGTGCAGGTGGGTACAGAGTGCAGGTGGGTACAGAGTGCAGGTTGCAGGGGGGTACAGAGGGCAGGGTTTAGGTGAGTGCAGAGTGCAGGTGGGTACAGAGTGCAAGGTGCAGGTAGGTGGTGGGTGCAGGTGGGTACAGAGTGCAGGTGGGTGCAGGGTACAGAGTGCAGGTGGGTGCAGGATGAAGAATGCAGGTGGGCAGGGTGCAGGTAGGTGCAGGGTGCAGGTGGGTACAGAGTGCAGGGGATCGGAGGAAGCGGCGGCGCTGGAAAAAAAAAATCCTCATCATCAGAAGGGTGTCACCCCTCTAGCGGGTGTCACCCGGGTGTGGACCGCACCCCCTAGCAACGCCTCTGCCCGTACAGTAGGGTGACCAGACATCCCCGGTTTCTGGGGACAGTCCCCGGATTGAGGACAATGTCCCCTGATCAAGTCTGTCCCCGATTTTGTCCCCGGATTGGACAGGTGCTGGAGCAATTTCATAGACAGTCAGTGCGAAATTAAAAAAAGAAAATTCTGATATACACACTCCTGCTTCGCCACTCCTACTAGCTTAGTGTGGTGTATTTTTTCTATTATCTGTGCCCCTTTCTGTTGATCCTGTGCTGGTCGGAAGAGGAGGGAATATTTCTTCAGCTCCGCTCGCATGTTCTTCTGCCTTGGCTCAAGTCCCGGCCAGCTGCCAGCCTGCTTATCTCCTTGCCTTCCCTGGCGGAGTGATCTTCCTCCGCTTCCCACCCAGTATTAGCAGGGGCCCGGAGAGTAATGCCACGTACACACGATCAGATTTCATCCAAGGTTTTTCTCTGACGGAATTCTGCTCAAGCTTGGCTTGCATACACACGGTCACACAAAGGTTCTCTGAACTTTCAACCGTCAAAGCGCAGTGACATACAACACTACAACGAGCCGAGAAAATTAAGTTCAATGTTTCTGAGCATGCGTTGGAATTGCTACAGACGATCAAAATTTACGATTGGATTTTTTTACGTCGGAAAATTTGAGAACCAGCTCTCAAATTTTTGTTGGCGGAAATTCGGACAGGAAAAGTCCAATGGAGCCTACACGCGGTCGGAATTTCTGACCAAAAGCTCACATTGGACTTCTCTTGTCAGAAATTATGACCGTGTATACGAGGCATAAGACTTGACAGGCTGTGTGGCGGCAACGGAAAGAGAGTCGCTGATTTCCGCCATTACTAGCAAAAAAAAAAAAAAAATCCCTGGATTTCATTTTGAAAATCTGGTCACCTTACCGTACAGCCTACCTGATGGGGCACCCTTTGACTCTGCCCTTGGCCCCACCTCTGACCCTGCCTCAAAAGTTGCAGGGTGACATATGGTGCAATGAATGTGGAAGTAATCGGCTGGTTTCAGAGCTGCAACTATTACTTCCACATGAAACCTGACAGCTGCCTTTACAAGCATACACACACTGCTGGCTGCTGTCTCCAGCCAGAAATGTGTATATGTGTTAAAAAAGACATGCTTGCATGGCCTCAGCTCCATTTTAAAACAGCGTGGTTAAAGGGGAGTGGTTGAGGGGCTGTAAAAACACAGCTCAGCTGTGCCTATTCCCTCCCCCCCAAACACAAGTGGGCAGTAGCATCTTACAGTGCCTTGTGATCTTTAGGTCTCATGCACACAGGTGTTTTTTTTTTTTTACTGATTCCAAAAGACCCTCCATGTTATCCTGTGTCTATGCACACATAGGGCCAGATTCTCATAAGAGATACGACGGTGTATCTCCAGATACACCGTCGTATCTCTGTTTTTCTCCCCGGGTATCTATGTGTCCGATTCCTAGAATCATTTACGCATAGATACGGCGTAGATCCGACTGACGTAAGTCACTTACATCGTCGGATCTTAGATGTAATTATACGCTAGCCGTTAGGTGGCGTTCTCGTCGATTTCAGCGTCTAATATGCAAATGAGCCTGATACGCCGATTCCCAAATGTTTTTGCACCGGTTCGCCGTAGTTTCCGTAAGCGTAAGTTTACCCCTGCTATATGAAGGGTAAACTTACGTCAATCCACCGTATGCCATGTTAAGTATGGACTCAGGACAACGTCGCGTTTTTCCCGTAGTTTACGTAACTCATTCGCGAATAGGCCTGTAAGTTAATTACGTTGCCGTCATAATCAATGTATTTGCGGCGTACTATGGAGCATGCGCAGTAGCCTACGTTTAAGGCCGGCGCATGCGCAGTTCGTTCGGCACGGGGGCGTGCTTAATTTATATACAAGCCGCCCCCTTTGAATTACGCGGCCTTACGCCTGGCCATTTACACTACGCCGCCGCAAATTACTGAGCAAGTACTTGAAGAATGAAGGTGAAGGGTGGGGCATGAAATGTCCCCGCCCCCACCACCTATGGGACTGTGTCATACCAGAAAATAAAATTAAAGTCTAATTAATAAAAAAAAAAAAAAATACTTACCTATGATTGGTTGAGCTTTTGTTGACAGTTGCCCCAAACAACGGTCCTCTAACCCAATAAAAAGATAGAGGATGCGTCAGCAGTGGGCAGAAGATTGGAGAAGATTTGGAGAAGCACATCTGCACTTACCTGTCATGGAGCAGTTGCTTCGCCAGATGAGGGACCAGGCCGCAGCTGAGGATGGTGATGGCTCTCTCTTCCTGGCTCTTCTCCCCTGTTTTTTCCTTCTCCCTCTTCTGCTGGTCGTGGACCTGTTTTTTTCCGGTCCTGCGGTGCCATGTCCTTCTTCCTCCCTTTCTCTCCCTGTTATCCCCCCTGATATACTTTCTCCCCCTTGGACCTTTGGTGTCCTATAGTGGACTCTCCTCCGGTGCAGTGAGTGGCGGTTCCTCTGTCTCCTGCCGTCAGATGTTGTCATCTCCGCCTGTGTAATCGGCTTCAGGCCCTTCCTTCATCCGCGATGTCGTTCGGCCTTCTACTTCGGCTGGAATCGCTGGCGCGTGCACAGTACATCAAGGCAGATCAACACAGAGGCAGCTTAAGTGTCCTCTCAGGTTCGAATCTCCGCCTGGTCAGGTCTCTAGGGGAAAGAAGACAAGTTATTTCATTTAAATTTTATTGATAATTGTAATAATGATTTACTTAGGGTTTCTAATTGTTCTGCCTCTTTTTTTAACCCCTTCTAGTGCTGTTACTTCAGCTGGAATGCCTCAGATTAATTTTGTAGGTCCATCACAGCCAGCCAATCCTGTTGTCATGGCGACTGGTAGTAAACAGATTTCTGGGAGGAAGCGTCTTTGTAAATCTATAGGTATTGCAATACCTTCTAATGTTTTGATGCATGGGTTTTCTGATCATCAATTAAATGCTTCCAGTTTTATTGATACAGCTCCTTCTTTGTTGACGGTTCCCGTTACCATGGCGCCTGATCATGACCATGCATCTCCTGATTTTGTCGTTTCTCCAAATCCGCTGCCTGCGAATGCCTCGACTGAGTTGGTTTCACCTCCTGCTGGTGAGTTTAATAATTCTTCTCCAGTCAGGGAATTACTTTATTTTTATTTTTTTTTATTTTTTTATTTATGTCCATGTTTGCTAATTCTTTTAATTCTGTTAATCAACCACAGTCAACTCCTGCTTCTGTGTGGCTGGATCCTTTGTCTGAGGCTCATATTAGCCCTGTCTCTACCTCAGTTGCCACTGCAACGGTTATTCCTGCTGCTCATGATGTTTTGATTCCTCCTTTGGTCCCAGAATCTTGCTTAAGGGAAGTTTTGATGTGCGATTTGTGTCCTCTGGGGTTTCATTTATCTAGTGCAGTGAAAGAAATTTTTTGGAAAAGAGACTAAGTTTAAATTCTGACTTTGCTTCCGTCCAACCACGAGCTTAAGGTGGTTAAGAAGGATGGTGATCGTAAAGATGATAAAAAACGAAAATTGCCGCCACGCTCTTTTAACAACTGGCTGTAGGCATTTTGCATTTATGCTAGCGTGCTGGGTGAACAGCGCCCTGATTTGTGTTCTGGCTTATTCCAACATATCAAAATTATTTTGGAAGCATACAATTTTTTTTTACGTTTTTCATGGTTTTATTATGACGAAGCATTTCGACAGAAGTTGTCTGTGCACAAATCTTTGAAGTGGGGTTCAAAAGATATAGGTCTGTGGCTCAATCTTTTATTAACTCAGAAGCCGTTGGTTAAAGTTAATGTTTCCAATGCCAGTAATATGTATAGGAGAGGTGTGTGTATTTTAATTTCAATGATGGCATGTGTAAGCGGCCTAACAGCTGTAAATACAAACATGAGTGTAGTCATTGTGCTGGTTCTCACCCTGCTTCTCGAAGGAGCTTTTTTCTAAACATGCTACCTTGGCTTCACATGTATCCAGAATGTCAGAGGGCAATCGTCCTGCGTGTTGGTTTCTTGTTTGGTTTTCGATAACCTTTTTCTGGAATCGGTTGTCGTGTCTTTCCTATTTGCATTCTGTTTCTTCTAATTTGTCTGTTGTTCGTGAGAAATTGAATAAAGAATTGCGAGCTGGTAGAATTGAAGGTCATTTTTCTACTCCTCCTTTTGTTAATTTTTGGGTTTCTCCACTTGGTATTATTCCTAAGAAAGATCCAAACTCTTTTAGATTGATACACCATCTCTTATTCCTGTTTAGATTTTCTTTGAACGATGATATTGACCCCTCGTTGTGTTCTGTTCAATATTCTTCTTTTTATGACACTTTGTTAAAAATTAGGAGTGTTGGTGCCTCTGCTTTACTTGCTAAAGCTGATATTCAATCCTCGTTTCGGTTACTTCCTATTCATCCATCCGCTTTTAACTCTTTGGGTTTCTGTTTTCAAAATTAATATTACTTTGATAAGGGTCTCCTGATGGGATGTTCGCTTTCTTGTTGTTATTTTGAACTCTTTTTAACGTTTATTGAATGGGTTGTTGGTTTTCGTGCTGGTTCTAATAACTCATTGCATTGCATCTGGATGATTTTCTGTTTTTGGTGAAGCTGGTACATCTGATTGTTTATATTTATTTACTGAATTTCGGATTGTCTGTCGGGAGTTTGGTGTTCCGTTGGCCGATAAAAAATCTGTTTACCCTACGTCTTGTTTTGACTTTCTGTGTGTTCAGATAGATACGGTTTCAATGGAATTCCATCTTCCTGATGAAAAGATTGTTAAAATTAGGATTTTATTGGACTTCGTTCTTTCCAAACATAAGGTTAGGTTGAAAGTGTTGCAATCTCTTCTTGGTTTATTGGCTTTTGTGTCCAGGGTTTTGCCAATGGGTCGTGTCTTCTCTAAGAGATTGTATCGGGTCAGTTCTGGAATTTCTTCTCCTTTCCATTCTGTGAGAATTACATCTTGAATTAAAGAAGACCTTAAAGTTTGGCGTACATTTTTGGCTACGTTTAATGGTAATTGTTTGTGGTATACTCCTTTTTGTTCGGCCTCTGCTCTTCATCTGCATACAGATGCTGCTGGATCGTGTGGATATGGTGCTTATTGGGATGGTCATTGGTCTGCTGATTCGTGGCCTGAATCTTGAAAGGATGAGGGTTTGACTTCTAATATTGTTTTGTTGGATAGTTTTTCCTGTTTTAGTGGCCTTTGGAATTGTGGGGTGTTAATTTTAGGAATCGTCATATTTTACTTTATTCGGATAATAGAGGTGTAGTTTTTGCTCTTAATTGCTTATCGTCTACATGTCTTCCTGTTCTTGCTGTACTTAGATTGTTGGTGTTTAAATGTTTAGACCTTAATATTTGGCTTAAAGCAAAATACATTCCTGGAAAAGATAATCTTATTGCTGATGCATTGCCCCGCTCTCGGATTCAAGAATTTTGACGATTGGTGCCGGATGCGGATCCTATTGGCCTATTATGCCCTCCACACTTATGGGACCTTCGGTGAATCCTGTTTTTGCTGCCATTAGGTGTTCTTTGGCACCCTCCAAGTGGGCGTTGTATACAGCTTTGTGGAAATTGTGGTGTTCTTTCTTGCTTTATTTGGGATGTGATCAACCCCCGTTTTCGGAAGGTTTGGTTCTGTCCTTTCTAAATTTTCGAATGTCTCGTGGTTATTCACATTCTCATTGTTAAAACTTTTTCCGTGTTTCCTTCTTTATGCATCTGCAGGGTATCAGGTCCTGTATGTCCTTTTTCTCGGTCAAGCATGCCTTGCGGGGTTATAGAAGGAAACATTTGGTCGCTGATGATAGATTACCGATTTCTGTTGACCTTTTGGGTCGTCTTTGTGACGTTTCTAAGGATGTCTGTTTTTCTCCGTATGAATCCCTCTTACTTTCTTTGTCATTTTGTTTATGTTTTTTTGGAGCCTTTCGGAATTGTTGCCACGTAAGGTTTCTGATGACTCTGGTCTCTTCTTTCGGGAGGTTTTTGTTAGATCTGATTCTATTCAAATTCTGCTTCATAAGAGTTAGAATGATCGTATGGATCATGGTCGGTGGATTACTTTGCGGGCTAATCCTGGCGCTCGCTATTGCGTTTTCTCTTTACTTAGACGTTTTTTGGGAGTGAGACCTGTTTTTCATAGGCAATTTTTGATTAATGTCACGGGTGCTCCGGTGACTATTTATCAGTTCCAGGCCGTTCTACGTAGATGCCTCAAAGCATTACAGTTGGGACACCTGCGGTTTTCATCTCACTCTTTTCGTATCGGTGCAGCCACTACGGCAGCTATGTTTGGTCTTAATGAATCTGTGAAATTGGTGGTTGGCGATCGAATTGTTATAGATCGTATGTTAGACCTAATTTTCAATTTTGATTTTAGATGCCTGATATAACGTCTGGATAATAGGACACTCTTATATTTTCTGGGCTCAGAAGAGAGCTGAATGGAGAGTCTATGGCGATAACTTAGGTTTACCTCATCGGAATTTTACTTTTATTGGTATGGGCTATGCTGTATGCTTTGGAGCAATTTACGTTCTGTGCTATCTCATTTACATGTTTGTTGGCCCATACCACAGATCATCATTTCCACTTATATGGTAATGATCTTGGAATACGCAAGACGTTATAGTTGATTTCTCAAATTAAGCTTGATATGTTATGTTTACATGCTGTTTTCCTAATACTATTTTGGTCTTTTCTGAAATTATTCCTCAACTAGATTGGTTGCTCTGCCCTGTGAGCGTAAATATTTAGAAAGAATTCACAGGAGACTTAATAGGTCATTGGATAAATTCATGCCTTTGGTTCATGGTATGTCTTTTAGACATGTGAACTTAGAAGGTGGTTTGCCTGGTTTTTATAGACCAGACAATGTGCATTTATCTGACATTGCTCTTGACATCTTCAATTTAGATTTACAAACCTGTGTTGAATTGGCTGTCGCCTTGGTGGGGTGCCAGGCTCCTTAAAATTGGGCCTGGCGTGTGGATGGTATATTTCATGATTGTTTTAGCTTGAGCTTAAATGGCTAAGCTAATTTTATTATTATAAGATATATATATGGTTATATGTTAATAAAATTGATTTAATATACTTAAATTGATTATTTAATTTTGATTTAAGAATTGTTTGATATAATCAATTTATTTACACCTATAAATAAAGGCCACGGCCATTTCATACCACAGGTATATTTTGTAGTATTATTTATTTATTTATCCATTAAAATATTATATTAGTTCTTAAAAGGTTATGACTACAGTCCCATGAAGGTGAAGGGTGGGGCATGAAATGTCCCCGCCCCCACCACCTATGGGACTGTGTCATACCAGAAAATAAAATTAAAGTCTAATTAATAAAAAAAAAAAAAAAAAAAAAAATACTTACCTATGATTGGTTGAGCTTTTGTTGACAGTTGCCCCAAACAACGGTCCTCTAACCCAATAAAAAGATAGAGGATGCGTCAGCAGTGGGCAGAAGATTGGAGAAGATTTGGAGAAGCACATCCCACCCTCCCTCCCTGTCGTGGCCTTTTTTATGAGGTTTTAATCCCTTCTTGTAAGGGGATGGTATATTTCATGATTGTTTTAGCTTGAGCTTAAATGGCTAAGCTAATTTTATTATTATAAGATATATATATGGTTATATGTTAATAAAATTGATTTAATATACTTAAATTGATTATTTAATTTTGATTTAAGAATTGTTTGATATAATCAATTTATTTACACCTATAAATAAAGGCCACGGCCATTTCATACCACAGGTATATTTTGTAGTATTATTTATTTATTTATCCATTAAAATATTATATTAGTTCTTAAAAGGTTATGACTACAGTCCCATATGGCGGCCGCAGGATCTACAAGAATCTGGCCCATAGACTTTTAGAATCTTTTGGTGGCAGGGGCATTTACCGTCAGGAAAAAATAAACAAACAAGCAGGGCCAGTGTGTAAAGGAGCAGCAGTGTTTTGGCTGAAAAAACGTTTGACGCGTGTAAACGTGCCTAAATGCGTATTAACACTAGGCGCTTAGTGCTTGAAGGTTAATTAATTTCAATGGCCAGAATAAATTATTGTTTTGGCCAATGAAATGAATGCCCAAGTGCTTGACGCCTGTAAATGAGCCTAAACGCTCGTACAGACGTTAGACACTTTTACAAGTGTCAGGCGTTTTTTTCTGGCAAAAGGCTGCTGCCAAGAGAAGGGGCGTTCTTAAAATCTCCTGTGTGCATGAAGCCTTATAGCATTAGGATATTCATTCACATAGCACAAAAGGTGCTCTGTGGTTCTATAGTGTAGCACATGCTGTTGCGTGCTGACTTTGCGTCACAGATTACTGTATAGCACAGTACAGCCACAGCACAGTACACCCATAAAGTAACAAAGTCAGCAAACAACAGCCATGTGACACACTGTGATAGAGCCATAGAGGACCTTGTGTGCTGTGTGAATGATTATCATAAGGCACTGTGAGGATATGGATGATTCTGCTAAGATTACAGTGAAAACTTCATTCACTGTGTGCTGCCTGATGCATACCGCGCTACCCTCCGCCGCCGCTAGGATTTGTTTTGCCGTTCTCTCCCTGTCAGCTGTCTCATATCAGTCTTTGAAAGAGCAGAGTAGGTAAATCACTGTATGGATCACTCCACCAAGCACCAGGGAAGAGCGGCCGGAACTATAGAGCATGTGGCTGGGCACAGATTTGTGTACCTCCGCCCGAAAATTGAAAAATAGTCCCGCCCCAGCACCCACCTCCAGATAGGGGAGGGCTGGCAGGGTGGGCAGAGTGGAAATCTCCCCCCGGGCTGGTGACACTATGCACAGCCACCGGCCGCCACTACCAAATGCTATTTTTGAAGAGCAGGAATATGCCTGCTGGAGCTCTGTTAACACAGGTCACGGCCGCTGCTCACCTCCCACTGTGCAGCCGTGCCTGTGTCGGCTCCGAGGTAGATGGTTGCAGAGCTGAGCTATGTCTCGTCTCACACATAGCTCAGCCTCAGCGCACACCAGCGCTGACATCCCCTTCTCTCTCTGCACAGACACGAGGAGAGATAGAGCTCATCTGCTCCTCCTCCTTCTGAGTCTGCCCTGCCCACACTCCCTGGGCATGTGTGAGCACTGGACAGGAAGTTTAAACCCAAAAAAGCATCAGACAGCCTGCCTGCGCCTCAGCCTCCATCCTGGTAAGCTCACCCTCTCTAGTTTCTCCTGCATCCCAGTGTATAAAAAGGGGTGCTCTGTGGACTTTGTTAAAGGGGAGGGGGCAGGCTTTGGTGAGCAGAGACCCTCTTTACACAATAATCCACAGCATGCACCCTTAAATCAAGTTTCCCAGAACACCCCTTACATCAGATCTGAAGTATATGGGCTCTGTGCGGAGTCTGATGAAAGGGGAGGCTCTGTGCGGAGTCTGATGAAAGGGGAGGCTCTGTGCCGACTCTGATGAAAGGAGAGGCTCTGTGCAGAGTCTGATGAAAGGGGAGGCTCTGTGCGAAGTCTGATGTAAGAGGGGGCCTCTGTGCGGAGTCTGATGTAAGGGGGGGCCTCTGTGCTGACTCTGATGTAAGGGGGGGCCTCTGTGCCGACTCTGATGTAAGGGGGGGCCTCTGTGCCGACTCTGATGTAAGGGGGGGCCTCTGTGCCGACTCTGATGTAACGGGGGGCCTCTGTGCCGACTCTGATGTAACGGGGGGCCTCTGTGCCGACTCTGATGTAAGGGGGGGCCTCTGTGCCGACTCCGATGTAAGGGGGGGCCTCTGTGCCGACTCCGATGTAAGGGGGGGCCTCTGTGCCGACGGGTCTTAGGGATGTGGAGGAGATTTTGGTTAGTTGACCAGAGGGCATGACAAGGGGTGTCGTTTTTTATTTTCTCGCATGCTACAAATATTTGTGTGTGCTGAAAATTGCATCCAGCATTGTTCCTGTTTCTACTTGCTGGAGGCTGCCATTTTGCTGAAGCCCTGATCAGCAGTAAATCATAAAGCGGAAATAAACCCATCCATTTAACAGTTTAAAAAATATTACATTCCTAGAATGCCAGAATTGCTAACTGACACATTTACTTGTTTCTGCAACCAAAATGTCAAACAATCAAATGGCTGGTGTCATAACTGATCACATATTCAGCACCATGGCAGTTGCAGATCAAACAGAAGCATCTTCCTTGGCATGAAGTGATCTTGCAGGACTTAATTTTCTGACTAAAGTTCCACTTTAACCACTTTAGCCCCGGAAGTTTTTAACTTGTGAGGCGGTAAATGTATGATTTAACTCTCTCCCCACTCTTTAAAAAAAATAGGCGGTTGAGGTGTATTGGCCACTGAGAACTATTTTGTACATTTGCTGATAACAGATGATTAGGCTCTGAAATCTTCATACACAAACTCTCAAATGTAGTAAGAGAGCTCAAGGGAAATTGATAATATCCACCTGGCCAAAGGTATGCTCCCCTGGCATGACACCAGCTCCAAAAAAGGAGATAAAGTTTCCTGTGGAGCATACCTAGCACACGTTGTATTCCCGTATGATCCCCATAGGCCCAAGGCTCTAACCTCCTCCCCCAGTGGGAACCAAGAGTACTCTCCCAGTGAAGCCAGTGGAGATATTTGAGGGGCATATTTACCAGTTTTGTTACTGCTATCCCACACCAATAAAGAGATCCAGGTTAATGGGGAGTCCAGTCTGAAAAACCCCTAGATCCATGGGGCACCCGCCAGATTTCTACCTGCTATTTACTCTAGAGCAGGGGTGACCAACCAGTGGCCCGCGGAGCCCTCTGATGTGGCCCACGACCTCCTGCTCTTTGATGGCAGACCTGCCACCCCAGAGCATCAGTGTTGTGAATGAAGCCAGTGGTAGGGAAAGCAAGTGGCTGCGGAGCAGAGCCGCATTAGTCAATGCTTCCTGTATAGTGCCGACTCCTGTCACAGGCAGAGTAATACCAAATGCACTCCGCCTGGTACAGTAACAGCTGGAAATACCTGAATAGAAGACAGTTATAAAAAGGTAAGTTTATTACTAAAATCATGATCATATCTGTTTTGCAATGGTTACCGGACTGCTTTCAAACTGATCCGCAGGGGCAGTGCACCAGCAGATTACCTGCACTGAGCCATAGACTTCTGTTATTACCGGCAGGTTTGGTGCACTTTTTGAAAGTGCACTACACCTGCAGGATATAATAGAAGTCTATGGCTCAGTTAAGCTAACCTGCAGGAAAGCCACAGGTGCACTGCACTGCACCAGAGGTGTGGGTAACCTGCAGAGCATCAGTGTGAAAGCAGCCCTAAGCCCTTTTCATGCAATCGGTCAAACCCAGTGAGACCCTCCATTCACCTTTGATACAAACTTAAAAAAAAAAAAAAAACAGAAGGGAATCTGTCCCCTTCTGTCTGGGTGGATCGGAGGACCCATAGGGTAGAGTGGGCTGTGTTCCTGTCCTCTGTGCATATGCAGAGTGCACATGGACCTGTCATCCACCCGCTACTCATATTGTGGCCCGTGACCGGTTGGCAAGTCGCTTAATTAGTTCAGATCCGCGCTATTGACAAAAGACGTCAACAGCGCGGACGTGAGCTGCCGGGGTCACGTCTTTGGACGTCAATGTTGTTGTATTCCCCGCGCGCGCCACTGGGTGGCGCGCAGCGGGGAAAAACAGTGCCGTTGCATCGCCGAGGATTTGATGCGTGTACCCGGCGGCCGCGGTGTCCGCCAGGTACATGCAATCGGCGGGGACAGAGCAGGGACGTGGAGCTCTGTGTGTAAACACAGAGCTCCACGTCCTGTCAGGGAGAGAGGAGACCGATCTGTGTCCCTTGTACATAGGGACACAGCATCGGTCACCTCCCCCAGTCACCCCCTCCCCCCACACAGTTAGAACACACCCAGGATACACATTTAACCCCTTCCTCACCCCCTAGTGTTAACCCCTTCAATGCCAGTCACATTTATACAGTAATTAGTGCATATTTATAGCACTGGTCGCTGTATAAATGTGAATGGCACCAAAAATGTGTCAAAAGTGTCCGATGTGTCCGCCGTAATGTCGCAGATCGCCGCCATTACTAGTAAAAAAAAATATTTAAAAAAAATCATAATTCTGTCCCCTATTTTGTAGGTGCTATAACTTTTGCGCAAAGCAGTCGCTTATTTTTTTACAAAAATACGTAGAAGAATACGTATCGGCCTTAACTGAGAAAAAAAAATTGGGATATTTATTATAGCAACAAGTAAAAAATATATATATATTTTTAAATTGTCGCTCTTTTTTTGTTTATAACGCAAAAAATTAAAACCGCATGGGCGATCAAATACCACCAAAATAAAGCTCTATTTGTGGGAAAAAAAGGACAGAAATTTTGTTTGGGTGCCACGTCGCACGACCGCGCAAATGTCAGTTAAAGTGACGCAGTGCCGGAAGCTGAAATTTCGCCTGGGCACGAAGGGGGTTTATGTGCCCAGTAAGCAAGTGGTTAAGTGGCCCTTGCTCTTCAAAAGGTTGGGCATGCCTGCTCTAGAGAGACCCATGCTTTACTTGAGGAGTCATGACATCAATTTAAGATGCATACCAAAGATGTCACCCTGTAATACAGGGCCATATCTTGGAGCCCATTTACCCCTTTACTTCTATGTAAAATATCATAGGCTATTCTAGGGCTTCTGTCATTCTATACAAAGGATATAAAAGCTTTACGTATACGTTTAAAGAAAATTTGTGGGAGTTAGCTAGGTACAGTATATAGAATATAAATTATTCTGGGTAGTATACTCATTTTAAGAGCATTCACTCTTTCAAACCATGTCATGGGATGGCCTTTCCATATCTGCAAGTCCTCTGTTATCCCTATCAATACGGAGCCATAGTTAAGATCATATAAATGTTTTGAGTCTGAAGTAATATGTACTCCCAGATAATATAGAGCAGGGGTCTCCAAACTTTTCAACACGAGGGCCACATTGTAGAATTTACAGGTATTCGGGGGCCGGAAAAAATGTAAACAAATGTATATATTTTGCATGGATCGTTTTTGTAATCAGCATGATATAACTGAGAATAAAAGCCTCATCAAAGCCTTCCACACGCCTGTGTCCCCCATCAGGGCCTTCCACACGCCTGTGTCCCCATCAAGGCCTTCCACACGCCTGTGTCCCCATCAGAGCCTTCCACACGTGTCCCCATCAGCAGTGTCCTTCTCAGTGTCCCCATCAGCAGTGTCCTCCTCAGTGTCCCCATCAGCGGTGTCCCCATCAGCAGTGACACCATATCCCCATCAGCAGTGACCCCATATCCCCATCAGCAGTGACACCATATCCCCATCAGCAGTGACACCATATCCCCATCAGCAGTGACACCATATCCCCATCAGCAGTGACCCCATGTCCATATCAGCGGTGTCCCCATCATTGCTGACCGCTGATGGGCACACCAATGATGGGGATGCCGCCGATGTGGACACCAGTGTCCCCATCATCGATGAGCCCATCAGCAGCATCCCCATCAGCAGTGTCCCCATTATTGCTGATAGGGACACCGCTGATGGGGGCACCGCTGATGGGCACACCAATGATGGGCACGCCACTGATGGGGAAACCGGTGTCCCCATTCGTGGTGTCCCCAGAAATATTCCCATCAGCACTGTTTCCAGCAATGTCTCCATCAGCACTGTCCCCAGAAATATCCCTATTAGCACAGCAATCTGGTGTCCCCATCAGCGGTGTCCCCCTCAGTGGTGTCCCCATCAGCAGTGACCCCATGTCCCCATCATTGCTGACCGCTGATGGGCACACCAATGATGGGAATACCGCTGATGGGGACACCTGTGTCCCCATTGGTGATGTCCCCATCAGTAGTGTCCCCAGCAATGTTCCCATCAGCACAGCAATGTCCCCAGAAATATACCCATCACCACTATCCCTAGAAATATCCCCATCAGCACAGCAGTCTGGTGTCCCCATCAGCAATGACCCCATGTCCCCATCAGCGGCGACCCAATGTCCCCATCAGCAACGGTGTCCCCATAATTGCTGACCGCTGATGGGCACACCAATGATGGGGACACCGCTGATGGGAACACTGATGTCCCCCTCAGCGGTGTTCCAATCAGCAGTGTCCCCATCATTGCTGATGGGGACGCCGCTGATGGGGACACCTCTGATCTCATCAGCGGTATCCCCATCAGCGGTGACCCCATGTCCCCATCAGCGGTGACCCCATGTCCCCATCAGCGGTGACCACATGTCCCCATCAGCGGTGACCCCATGTCCCCATCAGCGGTGACCCCATGTCCCCATCAGCGGTGACCCCATGTCCCCATTAGCGGTGACCCCATGTCCATCATTGCTGACTGCTGATGGGCACACCAATGATGGGGACGCCGCTGATGGAGACACTGGTGTCCCCATTCGTGATGTCCCCATCAGTAGTGTCCCCAGCATTGTTTCCATTAGCACAGCACTGTCCCCAGAAATATCCCCATCAGCACTGTCCCCAGAAATATCCCCATCAGCACTGTCCCCAGAAATATCCCCATCAGCACTGTCCCCAGAAATATCCCCATCAGCACAGAAATCTGGTGTCCCCATCAGCGGTGTCCCCCTCAGTGGTGTCCCCATCAGCAGTGACCCCATGTCCCCATTAGCGGTGACCCCATCAGCAGTGACCCCATTCCCCCATAATTTCTGAGCGCTGATAGGCACACCAATGATGGGGATGGCGCTGATGGGGAACACCGGTGTCCCCATCCGCGGTGTCCCCATCCGCAGTGTCCCCATCAGCAGTGTCCCCAGCATCGTTCCCATCAGCACAGCAATGTCCCCAGAAACATCCCCATCAGCACAGCAATCTGGTGTCCCCATCAGCGGTGTGCGCCTCAGTGTCCCCATCAGCAGTGTCTCTATCAGCAGTGACCCCATGTCCCCATCATTGCTGATGGGGACACCGCTGATGGGGACACCAATGTCCCCAGCAGCAGTGTCCCCAGCAATGTTCCCATCAGCATAGCACTGTCCCCAGCAATATCCCCATCAGCACAGCAATCTCCCCTGCAGTGTGGCCATTAGCGTTGTGCACAATAACATGATCAGAACCTGTTGCCTCCGTCTCGCCGATTTCAACTCTTCTTCAGCTCTTCTGCAACTCCAGTCTCCCGCCCGCTGCTTCACTCGTGGCAGGATCGTCAATTTAAACAGTGGGCGGGAAGAGGGGAGGTGCCTGTGACGTCACTCGTGGAGGATCGTCAATTCAAACAGGGGGCGGGAAGAGGGGAGGTGCCGCGCCTGTGATGTAACTCGTGGAGGATCATCAATTCAAACAACGGGAGGGAAAAGGGGAGGTGCCGCATTTGTGACGTCACTCGCGGGATCGTAATTTTAAACAGTGTGTGGGTAGAGGGGAGGTGCTGCGCTTGGCGGTCCCAGCAGCCTATGTAAAAAAAGTGGAGTGGCAGCACGTTTACACTAAAGGGCCTGTAAGCTGCGGGCCGGATAAAACACACGAGCGGGCCGGATGTGGCCCGCGGGCCGGGGTTTGGAGACCCCCGATATAGAGAATCAACATTCCAGATAAAGGGGAAGGTATGTTGCAGGGATGTTGTCAATGCTAATGGCACATGACTAGGTAATAGTACAGACTTCTCGATGTATTTTAAAGTTAAAGTACCATATCTCTGGACTTCAGATATCAAGGCAGGTAAAGATTGCCTGGGGATTGGAGAGATAGAATAGTAAGTCATCAGCATATACTGAGACTTTGTGTTACCTAGAGCCAATACCAACCCCGACTATTTCCTTATTTCTCTTCACTTTACCAAGAAAAGGTTCCAAAATCATAGCAACAATAATGGGGAGAGTTGACACCCCTGCCTATTGCCATTACGTATATCAAAGTAGTCTGAGAAAGTACCATTAACCTTAACCCTGGCTCTTGGACCCACATAAAAAGCCCAGGCCAATCCCCCTCCATTATATAGACCCAATTCACTCTATCAAATGCCTTTTCGGCATCCATTGATAGCACCACTCTCTGTTTTATCAGGTCCATTTTGCATCCAGTGAACAACATGGAAGGCCCGAATAGTATTATCTATAGTTTTGTGGCTCTTCCTAAAGCCTGTCTAGTCAAAATTAACTAGTTGCACTATATGGTGCAGTAATCGGAGGGCTATAAAATTGTGGGTCTTTCCCAGGTTTCGAAAGAACTGTCACATAGGCTTGAAATGCTTTGAGGGGTAGAGGGTTAGAGGCCATGTTTGTATTAAAGTAACTATAAATAGGGGATAGCAATATAGGGATACATTTCTTATACACTTCATAATATACATTCGTTAGGTTATCTGGTCCTGGACTTTTTCCAATTGGCAGGGCTTCTACTACCTTACTCACTTCCTCAGCAGTAATATGCAATTAGTTACATTGTTTTTTTTTATGTCTAATGGTCTTGATTCTTGCAGTGAAGCACGGAAACCTCCCAGTAGTAAATCTTCGGCCCATTTGTACAGGGCGGCTGACACCAACAGACTCAATAAACTGATTCACAAAGCTAGTGATGTTGTTTGATTGGAGTTTGAGTCTTTGACAACAGTGTTGGCGAAGAGAATGTTGTCTGAGGTACGTTCAATCGTGGACAACTCCTCCCACCCACTCCACAATACACTGGTCGGTCTGAGGGGTACCTTGAGTGATAGATTGTTACAAGCAGGATACACCAAAGAGTGACACAGGAAACAATTTTTCCCTTTGGCCATCAAAATTATAGAATTCTTCTATGCGAGTGCTGTGAGGATTTAATCTGGTTTATGATCCACATTTTTACGTAGCTTTTATATTATGTTGGTATTAGGTTAACTATGTGTAGTGATTTTGGCTAATGTTGGAGAAAATGGTGTAAATTGTATGTTGATAAATAGATTTTTTGTTATTTTTTTTAACCTGTGTTATTTATTCTATAAAGTATTTTAATAGGATGGTATGGTTGATTATATTATGGTATTATTTTATTTTTACTGTATGTGGTAATATTTGCTGTTATCAATAATTTGTACTTTGTTTGTGATCTTTGTGTTGTCTTGTTGAATGTAATTGTATTTTAGTCATTTCCATTTGGGATTAATAAAGTATTCTGAATCTGAATGAGGGTATGCAGAATTTCGAATTTTCTGAGGTCTGAAAAGATATACCCATCTATGGTAGGATCTAAAATGACTCGACCTCCAGTGTTGTGTATAATCTGTTGCAGCATATTGATCTTTATGCAATTCTGCAGGACAATGAGCACTTTTGTGGAGGCACCTTTAGCTGCCTATTAAGATTTGCAGTAATAAAATCTAATTCTGAAAAAATTCTGTAATTATAAATAAACAAACACCACTGTTACAGTTTTTAATATCTTTATTGTTATTTGAGCCCTAAATCATTTCATGTTCCACCTTACATTTGTATACCGAACTACTTAAAATTAGTAAAATATCAAAGTGCATCATTTATCGTTACGCTGCAAGCAACCTTCAGCAAATTATACAATAAATAATTGAAAAAAAAATGTAATAAAATTATGAACAGTACACATGTAGCTCTAAAAGCATTTCTACTTTAAAACAAAAGGACCTTTTACAAACACAGTACATTTCCTACTCTCACAGTTTACAAGTACAATCAAAGCATGGAGACAAAATAAAAAGAATTGCATTTTAAAGGGTTAGCCCACCACAACTAAGATTTCAGTTTATTTGCTTAAAGCTGGATAAGATAACTATTACAGTTGTCTATAGGTGATGGGATCCCTCTGATTTATTAAAACCTGCACTGAAAGAAATAAGGGGCTGTGAGTGCAATAATTCCATCTCAAAATCCTAGATCTCTGGCTTTTATTTATTTTATATTAGAATACAGAAAAATACAGAAAGTGTGTGAACACCCAGATTTCAATAGCAGGTGTAACAGGCAGGCCCTATATATATATATATATATATATAGATATATATATATATATATATCTATATATATATAGATATATATATATATACTCACAGGCGTGCACACGGGTGGGCACACCCTAATCATGTTGTAATGTACAGATTTCCCCTGCTGCTTGGATGAAGAGAAAGAGAAAGGGGAATCTCTGTCCTTAGTCCCTTTCTCTGTCTCAAAAGTGGGACATCAGGGGAGTAATGTTTCACCAAAGCCCCGTAATAGTTCCTGAAAAATTGCAAATAATAAATTATTGTAAAAAAAATATTGTAAAAAAATAATAAAATTGTAAAAAAGTTATATTAAAAATAAATTAACTACTGACACCGCCCCCTGCTCTACAGACACCGCCTCCTGCTCTACCTACAGACACCACCCACTGCCCTACTACCCATATATACACACACAAGCATGTGTGTTTGAACTTTGGGGTGCACACCCTAATGCAGTAGGCTGCGCACACCTATGTATGGGACAATTCAGCAATGGAGTTCTTAAGAGATAAGATACCAGGGGGCGAATCATCACCAAACCAAATAACTGAAATGTTGGTTTTTGGGTGGACTGACCGTTTCATGAACTAAAGTGCATTTCTAGAGTCACTATTCCTTGTAACCAATGCTAATGTGTATATTAATCAGGTTAAATTATAGATGCATTATTTAATGCAATAAAGAGGCATCATAGAGTTTATTTTCCACAGCCAAAACGTGAGAATGGCACATCACCAGCTTACATTGACCTTTACGAGTTATTTGACGGTAACGGTCATTTACCCACTGTTACCATTGGTGGAAAAAGTCAAGCTATCAGCAAACTGAAATTCTCAAAACCTACAGCTCATTCAGTGAAGTCAAATTTACAAATGCTGGTTACAAAAATAGAATGTTACCAGTCTTTTGATTAACAGCTTTTATATGTATTATATTATTTAAATTAGATTTCTTCAATTAATCTACTTATTCCAACTCTATTCTCAGGTTAGGAATCCAAAAGTTGAGACATTCTTACACTGCAATAGACTTACATAATCTAATGATATTTTTATCCTATTTTAAAATGCACACGTTTATGTTGTTGGAAATGAAAAGGGTTTTCATTACAGTATATAGAGCACATTGATATTTGTATATAAGAATATGGTAGAAAGGCAGAGCACTGCTATACAATGGACTATGGAAACCATTCAGAGATGAACATTCATTAAACATTGTGGACAGGTGTCAAAATGCGTCCAGTGTATTAAACTGAATGGCTCAATATGTACACGCTTTGATTCTTGCTGTCCTATTCATTGGCATTACAAATGATAATGATGCAGTTTACTCTATTCAAGGGAGTGTGGCACAGGGGCCTATGTTGGGATTTCATACAGGCACCAAGGGCACTACATCGCCCCTGAATGACACAATGGTTTTTAATAAGCCCTTTAGTGTTATTTAACTAACTGTTTTTGGCTCTGTGAATAACAGACAAAACTATCACAGGTATAAATATATTGGGCTGTGTCTGGGATATATGAAGCAATACAGTATAGACACTAAAATTGAAAGGTATAGCCCTTACTAAAACTACTTACGAGACCGACTACTTTACAACATTAATGTAAATCAACACTGTGTTCACTGTGAGCCTGTAAACAGCAAAGCAGATATGGCATATACTGTGGCACTTGGCTGGTGAAGAAATATATTTCAAGTGATACTTAACATACAATGTTTAATTGGCAGTATCCCTTTTATACTTATGTTAAAAGATCATGCCACTCTTTTTAAATTTAATATAAAAAAAGAACCTGATTACCTTACCCAGGTCATTCCTGTACCCTGTCTGCTGATGTAAGCTCTATAGAAGCAGAGGACGTCTGGGCTAATCTGTGCCTGCACAGCGCTGATTGGTACTGTGCTGGTCACATGACACAAAGAAAAGTCTTTCAAAATACAGTATCAAAATGAATAATTAATAGCAACAAAGTGTTTTAAAGCCTATTTTAACCACTTAAGGACCGTCGCATGTACATTTACGTTGGCAGAATGGCACGGACAGGCTGCCTTGATGTGGGTCGGGGGTCCGATCGGGACCCCCCCCGGTACATGCGATGGTCCCGGTGGCTGTAGGAGCGATCTGTGCTGAGGGGGCGGCTGTACGTTTTTGTCCGCCCCCTTCGGATCGCTCCCAGCCAATTTGCGCGCTCCCCCTGCAGTGCACTTCCTCCTCCTGTGTAAACACAGGAAGAGGGAAGTGATGTGATCTCTGCTCTCAGCGTTTTTTTCAACCGCCACTGAGGAGAGATCACATCACATAGTAAGTCTGCACAACACTACACTGACACAGCACATGCGATCACCCCCACCCCCCTGTCACAGTGTCACTGAATGCAGTCATCATATATGTACTGATCACTGCATTTAGTGTCAGTGTGACAGTGTGACAGGCAGTTAGTGTTAGGTCCAGGGTAGCCACCGTACCCCCCTCTAATAACGTTTTAACCCCTTGATTAAAACGATCAAACCAAAATCCCCGCCGGCAGACCGCGCGCTGACGTGGCGGTGACGTTGACGCCGCCACGTCACCGCACCAGGAAGTAAAACACTTCCGCACATGTGTCGAAAACCATTCGACGCGTGTGCGAGAAGACATGTCTGCTGATTAGCGTACTAACCAGCAGACATGTCGGGCAGACGGGTTCCCAGCCCACAGATTTGAAAGCATGCTTTCAAATCTGTCGGCTGGCCAAATCCATCGGCTCGCCCGTACACACGATCGAATCTGTCTGCTGGGACGGTCTGGCAGACCGTTTCCAGCAGACAGATTTGATCGTGTGTACGCGGCCTAAGTGTTTTTTTTCTTTGTCTGAATTTCTCACTTCCTGTTTCTCCTCATTAAGCTTTCCACCATCATCCGAGCGGTGGGAAGTCAGTCAGAACAGCTTACTGAGGAGGAACAGGAAGTGAGAAATTCAGACAATGAAAACAAAGAAAAAAACATTTAGAAGGGAAATGGAAGGCAAAGGTAAGTGAAACAACAATGCACTAGCTTAAAGGAACCTATTTAGAAAAAAAAAGACGAACCTTTACACCCCCTTTAAGTAGCTATGGCCAAAGAGGTAATAATTGCTCAGTAGATTGAGATTACCCTGGCAAAAACCTCCTATGCAACGCTGCAATTTTAATATGCAGGAAATAAGGTATTTGTTAATAATAGGTAGACCTGACTATTGAAAGAATGGGCCCTATCTATACCTAAAAATGCATTTAAGTTATGCCTTGGCATGCGTGTAAACAAAGTAAATTTACAGCATAATAAGAATAATTCATATTTACACTACAAAGTGGTAATACATCGACAATCGTCTCTTGGTAATGCGAGAGATCTAATAATCTAGGTTTCAAGCAAATATTAATTTACCAAATTATTATTTTAATGACATACATGCCATTTAAAATGTATACATATGTAGGATGTTCGGCCCTGGACACCTTCTTTCCAAAAAACTGTAAAAAAATAAATAAAATGTTTTTTTAAATATTCTGACACTTTTACAAAGTACCACCAAAGTTAAAAGTTTTGTCCCAAAAAAGTTTTCCCATGCAGTGGGGCTGTGACCGCACTGCACGGGCCAACTGCTCGCTTTGTCCAGGGAAGAGGAGAAAGCGGTATACTCACCCGATCCTCCGCTCCACCGGAGCAGGTCGATTGGGCTTGATGACATTAGGAACAGTTCATCACAGGGGAGGATCAGGAGCCATAGGGACCAGTCTTGTGCCGGTAGGATCAGAGAATTAGAGAAGTATACCTCTGTTCACCGATCCCCAAGGCAAAAATTAACAGTTGACCCATTTTTTTCTGCGGGCTTTAAGCATTTATAGCTGATCTCCAGGATAAGCAAATATTGTCTATATATAGGAGTGTGTACACTTACTTGACTCTTAGGGTGTTTGGTGAATTTTTTCATGATTTGTGCAGCAATTCAGAGTGAAATATTTCCTCTGTGCAGTATCTTCCTGTAATAAAGACCAGTTACTGCTGCTCCCAATCCTTTGCAGGGTGACTTGTCTCATATCCCATACCCTTCCCCGCTTTAGGATTCTCCCAGCAGTTTATAGTGGGTGGCAGTGACGGCCCAGTCCACTAGGGGGCGCACAAGCACCTCCCCCCCATCTATGCGTTCGGTCCCCTGATCTACATACAGGGTGCCGGATGCATGGATTCCAATGGGGGGGGTGTTTTTTTTTTTAAACACGTGACTAGAGCCAGAGCCCACCCAGTTGTGTTATTTTTACACTGATCCTTCTCCCAGCCTTTTAGGAAGAGGGACCCATCACTCGATTGGTTGAAAGTATAGGCGATCCTATTGGACCCCTAGGAGGAGATGCACGTGTAAGCCGCCATGATCCACAGGAGGAAGAAGGATGAAAGCTGCCGCCCATCAGACACGCTGCCCGCCTGCCTGCTACCTAGATAGGGTAAGTGCGGGGCTTTGATGTCGGACCGTCCTCCCGTGTAGGGGTGTGCTGGGTCCCTCCGGCTGGACAGCCTACCCACCAGAGGGGGTGGTTGTTTGCCACCCCCCCAAAAACAAGCACCAGCGGCCACTGGTGGGGGGAACTGCTGGGTTGTTCTCATGGCTCTGCTCTCTGCACAGGCTGTGTGACACAACGGTGAAGTCACTTTATTTACATAGCAATATCTGCATCTGCAAAGGCATGTGGTGGACACAAAATGGATTTATATCCTTTTTGGCCATTAAGGAGCATATATAAATAAAATATGTTGCGTCTGGAGTTCAGCTTTAAATTTGAAGCATGTAAGACAGGTAATACTGAAAAGTACTTTTTAAGTGTATTTGAGTGTCTATTTGATCTATCGTGGTCTGTTAATATACCACTGGAAGCATCTTGTTATCTGTTTAATAAGTGCAAAAAAAACGGTTGATTTTGTCAGAAATTTAGGGTTGTCCTGTCTGCACCTCCCAGGTTATCTCAAACAGCCCTTTCTTCCTCTACCACCAGCTTCATTCACAACACTGATGCTGTGGTATGGTGGGTCGGCAACCTGCGATCTGGGCTTGCCAACCCTCCATTCCAGAGAAGGAGGTCACGGGCCACATCAGAGAGCTCCGCGGGCCACATGTGGCCCCTGGGCCACTGGTTGGCCACCCATGCCTTAGTAGTTTAGCAAATAACCATGAGAGAGAGGGCTGCCACCATCCAGAACACAAAATGCTGTGCATTCTCAGACCACAACAGGACTTAGGATTTGAGTAGGTTTCTAGCACCTTGGCAGGTATTTCTGTGCTTGCAATGTCTCCCCCAAACCCCCCCTTTTTTTTTAAACGCTCTGCATTTGTCCACACATGTACATTAACAATTGCAACATGTCATATGTGATGCAATTTTATTTTCTTTAAAAATAATTTTATAGCTAATGATCTCAGAAGCAGGCAGGTTCCATTTAAGCTGTGGGCAGACTCCTGGGATACATGACACCGCTATCCCAGGAGCCCTTGTGAATCGCCTAGTGACAGAATCGCCTAGGCGGGAAAATGCCAGAAGTGAGAGTGAAACCCTAGATTAAAAGGTATTTACATGCCAGAAAAAAATAATAAAATGATGTCCATTATTAAAAGCATGATTCATGGGTATGCAAGTGACAAAGTATAAAACATGGGTAGAACTCCACTTTAAGTTACAAAACATTTTCATCCTCAGATTATCGAGGGAACGCAGTACTACTCTGTACCTGATGGGGGCAGCAGTACCAATAAGATGACTAATATTAATGGGTTGCATGCACAATTAATGTATACACTATGGGTACAGTAGAACAATGGCATATTCAGTATTAATAAAACAATGAACAACTGTGATGCCTGAAATTAAACTCAACCAGGTACTAACTTTTTAACTTTTTAGCCCCGGACCATATTGCTGTCCAAAGACCAGAGCACTTTTTGTGATTCGGCACTGCGTCGCTTTAACTGACAATTGCGCGGTCGTGCGACATGGCTCCCAAACAAAATTGGCGTCCTTTTTTTCCCACAAATAAAGCTTTCTTTTGGTGGTATTTGATCATCTCTACGATTTTTATTTTTTGCGCTATAAACAAAAATAGAGCGACTATTTTGAAAAAAATGCAATATTTTTTACATTTTGCTATAATAAAAATCCCCAAAAAGATATAAAAAAACATATTTTTTTCCTCAGTTTAGGCCGATACGTATTCTTCTACATATTTTTAGTTAAAAAAAATCGCAATTAGCGTTTATTAATTGGTTTGCGCAAAATTTATAGCGTTTACAAAAAAGGGGGTCGTTTTATGGCATTTTTATTATTATTATTTTTTACTAGTAATGGCGGCGATCAGCGTTTTTTTTTCGGTACTGCGATATTATGGCGGCCACATCGGACACTTTTGACACATTTTTGGGACCATTGGCATTTTTATAGCGATCAATGCTATAAAAATGCATTGTATTACTATAAAAATGCCATTGGCAGTGAAGGGGTTAACACTAGGGGGCAGGGAAGAGGTTAAGTGTGGTCCTGGTGTATTCTAACTGTATGGGGGGTGGCCTCACTAGGGGAAGTCACTGATCTTCTGTCCATACATTGTATGGACAGAAGATCAGCATTTCCCCCGCTGACAGGAACGAAAGGTATGTGTTTACACACATAGCCCTCGTTCCCCGCTCTGTAACGAGCAATCGCGGGTGCCTGGCGGCGATCGTACCCGCCGGGCTCGTGCGCGGGACTCAGGGGACGCGAGCGCACGCGCCCTATTAGCTGCTACAGGGAGGACGTAGAGCTACGTGCTCCCGCGTAGCAGTGCCACCGTCCCGCAGTAATATGACGGCGGGCGGTCGGCAATTAGTTAAGATCTCTCTATAAATACTGTCCCAACCTGGACAAATGCAGGCATCCCAGCACATTTGTTTACTGATACATACATCTTTGAGGAGTGAACTGAGCATACTTTCTTCCTTCAGCCCCCCGTGGGAGACCTCCTATAGGTGCTCCCAACAGTAAAGCCCATCCTGCTGTGGTAGCCATGATGAATATGCAGCCCACATTCAGGGCATATGTAGGAACAGTTGTTTCTACTTGCTGTCAGTTGCTAGGCCAGGATCACACTGCCATGACTTCAAAGTGGCGTAACTTTTGCACGACCTTGAATCCGACATCCCTCCACGACTCTTTGTGGCTTGCATACGACTTCTTTAACAAAAGTCAATGCAAGTCGTATTGAAGTCACACCAAAAGTAGTGCAGGAATCTTTTTCTAAGTCTGCACGACCTAAGTCGCACCAATTTCGAACGATTCCATTGCTGTTTATAGGGCACAACTTATCATGCGACTTTGAACTCTCAAGTCGCATGATAAGTTGCGGCAGTGTGAACCAGGGCTACCTGGCTACAAATGTTGTAGTGAAGCACCAACTGCAACACTGTAGTAAAAAGAAGCTGGGGCAGAGTGGCAGACAATCATGTAACAGACCCTAAGCAAATGTATAAGAAGTCTTCTATATTAGTAATTTGTAGTGCAGAGTAGCTCCACTAAACCTGCCAGTATATATCTGCATGTTAGAAAAGAACAGAACAGTGTAATTTTCCTTCCAGACCTCGAGTATTACTACAGCTGGTCATATTTTAGTGCAATAGTGTGCCTATACAATTCACACACATTTTGACTAATCTACATAGCTGGTAAATTATCTTCTTCTTTCCAAACTGAGTGGCAATAATAGCATTGTCAGTTTTCACAGCTCTTCACAGAATAATACATAAAATAGGATCCCATGGGAAACTGTGTACTGCTAGCATTTTAGAAGACTCAGTGTTAAAGCTGCACTTAAGGTAGATATAGAAGACACATATTAATGCCACTCTGCATTCAACAATACATCATTTAATGTCGTTTTTCAAATGCAACATATGTACCCTAATTTGGCTTGGTATTAGCCTCTGGTGATCCCCTATATAGAAGCACCCAGACTGGGAGTGGATGGGGCAGAACTGGGAGCCAAGCATGTGTGCTGCATGCAATGTACAGGCAAGGAACATGCTAATGGGAATAGAGAGCAGAGTGTACAGAAGGATGCCCTCATAAGTCTGCTTCTGCACTTTCACTGTCCAGTCAGCAGTCTGGGGAAAAAAAAAAAAGGGAGGACACTACTGCATTCCTTAAAGGGTTTGTAAAGGAAACATTTTGTTTATCTTAATATCTTCCTTTACCTTAATGCAGTGCTGTTTTCATGTCCTCATTGTTCGTTTTTGCTCTCAAGTTGCTGTAATCCTTCTCTGATCTCCACACTTCCTGGTTATCTATCTCCTGATGACCACAGTACTGGGGGCTTTCTCTCTGTGGTCACTAATCAAGGAGGTGTGATCACTGTGTGTCTAAAACCCCTCAGCACCAATCACTTTAGTTTTCCAAACCATCGTTGCCCTCTATTGGCTCTGTATGCTCTGTAAAGCAGAGAGGCAGGAAACATGCAAAAATGAAACTGAAGGTAGATTATATGATTGATTTTTATCTATTTTTAATCGTTTTTAAAAGGAATCAGTTAACTATTATGTCTCTATACCCTGTAAACAGTCATTTCGGCAAAAAAAAATAGTTTCCTTTACAACTCCTTTAATTGTAAATGATCTAATTCACCTAGCTGTGCTGTGAAAGGGGCTGTGAGAAATACTCAGGAATTGATGGACAGAGATACAAATCCATTGGTAGGTAAAACATTGCCCTTATATGTGGATTACATACCTAATATGGTTAAATAAAGCTAGATATTACAAACTGAATCCAGCCAGCTTGGGAATTTAGTTTAAATGCAGTTTCAGTGTATAGAGTGCAACAGCCATGTTTATAACTCACAATAGGTAAGACCTGAAAACTCATTTTAACTAGCACTATAGATGGATTACCTTGTATAAGATGTTCACTTATTTTTATTTTTTACACATATGTCAACCAAAGGGATAATGGCACTTTTCCTGACCTTGCTTCCAAACATCTCTTGGCCTGTCTAAATGATTAACGTGCAAAGAAAAATTGCAAGTCCATTTGGCAGATATACCATATTTATCCGCGTATAACACGCACCCCAACTTTAAGAGGGAAGTTTCAGGGAAAAAAACGTTCCACCGCCCCCTGAGTATAACACAGTTTACCCTCTATTTTCAGGGTAAAAAAGTGAGCGTTATACGCCAATAAATACAGTAATTAAATTGCACGGTTATATGGCTATTCAGAGAGTAGAAGTTTGGTATAAGTGACACTAGAAACAAGAATTCTGCATTGTAAAATGGAGCAGCCTTGTACAGGAGAGCACCACAACTGTCCACCTCTCCCTACTTATCTCTACTGCCCATGGCTAGAACTATTTCAGCATTCACAAACATTCTTGCAGTCTAAGAGATCTGTGTTGTAAACTCTGGTATGCAACCAGTGAAACTTTTTTTAAGTTAAGTTTTATTCCTTCAAAATATAAGAACACTGTCTCTTACCTACATTACATAAATAACGCAATTCAGCTCCATGCAACACCTTCAGGGGACAGCAGGGAAAACTATTAGTGAGACAGCTGAAGACATCTGCAATACTTTACACAGGCTTAAAGTGACTAAAGGGAACAATACTTAAAGCTTACGATTTACACATTTTCCCTACTTATTCTTGCTGCATGATTAATGCTTGTATTTATGTGTTCCTATGAGACCTCCCCGTCTTCACAATCTGTAGTAAAAGGAGTGGAAACGTTGGTAGGTTAATGCCCACCCAGTAGGCTGGAGAGGAATCCTGAAGGCTTTTTGCTCTCAGATTCCTGGCTTGATGAAAGCCCCACTTCCTCTTCTATGTCCTCCAGTTCTGACTGGTCCAAAAGTTCAAAGTCATCAGCTTCCTCAGTGTCAGTATCCTCAATGGAAGTGGGAGCAGGAGTTTGTGAGGAGAGGAAGACTGACTGTAACTGGTCAGTGATGGCTGCTGAAACAGCCGCTGTGATGACCTCACTAGCCACACCGCTTACTAAATGATATGGCTGCTCACTGCCCAAAAGCAATGACAACGGTGTTACTGAGCTTTTTTCAGCTTGTGCTTTTTGACTATCTTTGTGTCTGCTCTTTGGAATGGCAGGTAGACCTATGCTAGAGTCCTCATCATTGGATAGGGAGCCATTCTCAAGAGAAGGGAATTCAGCCATGCCACTGGTGAAACCTTCCTCCTGGTCACTCGGCCGATCCAGATCTGTGTTAAGAAAACAAAAAAGATTATTCAAGGGCGGAACTAAAATGCACTTTACAAGCAAAATCTACAGTTTAAAGCCTGGTACACACTATTTTTTTTTTTTTTTTACTCAACCCAGTGGGCTGAAGGAAAAAAAAAATCGAAGCTCTCGGGAGAAGCCACTGTATTAACAAATTGATGTTAGTACAGCGATCTCCCTCGCTGAGCGGTTGTGTTCTAACAGGGAAATGCCCACCCACCCCACCAGAACACCCCACTCAGTGGCCGATGCCTGAGAGCACTGGTCGGATGTTGATTGGCAGACCTCTAGTGAAGGGGCCAATGCCACCCGATATTATCAGTCCTGCTAAAAATTGCTGATCGCTGATATTATCAGTAAAAAATATTTTAAAAAAAGTCCATAAATCTATCCCATAGTTTGTAGTCTCTTTAAAGAGGAAGTAAACCCTGATGGGTGTTACTTCCTCTAGGTTGCCCTGCAAAGATAAAGCATAATGGACTACTATGCATCGCATAGTAGCCCATTATGTGACACTTACCTGCAGGAGAAGCCCGCAATGTCGCTGTCTTCTCCGTGGCAGCGAGTATCCATTCTTCACCCCTCTTCTTCCGGGGGCCACGAACTCCAGCTCTGTGACTGTCCGGAGTAGCGTGACGTCACTCCCACGAACGCGTGCGGGAGCCGCCTTTGACGGCACAACCCTGGCTTGAAACGACACAGTGTGCCGTTTCAAGATGGCGCATGCGCCGTTGAAGGCGTTACTCTGGAAAATTGCAAATATTGCAGAGATATTGCAAGCACCTACAGGTAAGCCTTAATCTAGGCTTTCCTGTAGGTGAAAGTTCTCCCAAAGGGTTTACAACCACTTTAACCTTTGGGCAAACCAATCAATATACGCTTATTTGGATTTTTTTTTACCAAAAATAAGTAGAAGAAGAATACATATTGGCCTAAATTGATGAAATTTTTTATTTTTTTTTACCCTTTTTGTTGGATATGTAATATATTATAAAGTTAAAAAATACAGTTTTTTTTTTTCAAAATTGTATAGTGCAAAAAATAAAAACCGCAGAGGTGATCAAATACCACCAAAAAAAAGCTCTATTTGTGGCAAAAAAGGACATCAATTTTATTTGGGTACAACGTCGCACACCCGCGCAATTGTCAGTTAAAATAACGCAGTGCCGCATTGCAAATAATAGCTTGGTCATTAAGGGGGTAAATCCTTCTGGGGCTGAAGTGGTTAAACAAAGGCTGCATTAGCTGGTGTTAGCATTAGTTTTTTAGGCTTTTTTTAATCTTCATTTTCACTTGGTCACCTTGACAGTTTTTTTTGTAAGCTTTGTCTCTAAAATAAAAGTGCAAAGCATAGGGTCGCTCTGTACAAAAATTGTTAAGCAAATACTTGCCTTTGTCAAAGCCCAAATTGTCAATAGCTTATGTAATCAACAATAAACACTGCTTGACAAATCTTCATAATCCAATACTTCCAGGAATGTCAGACTCATGGTCCTCAGCTGCACTCAGTGGTTCCTCCCCTCAGCCCATACGTCACTCAGTAGTGATGCAGGGGTTGAATTGAAAAGTTATAGATGCAGATATGTTTTGTCAATATTTTACCAAAAAAAATAAGTTCAAATAAGCACCATATGAGACACAAAGACTATATTCAGTTATTATGCAACCAAATATGGTAATTAGAATTGGGTTGAATCGAGATCGCAATTTTTTTTTAACAATTAATCGTCCAGCTCCAGTATATTGCAACAGTGATAGAGCCATACCATCGGATGTATCAGTCTGTGGAGTGTAGCCTTCTGACAGGTTAAAGGTTCCATTTTCTGTCCAAGACAACTCTGATGGGTCTGTGTCAGAAATTGAGAGTTCCCTGACTAACGTTCCTGGAGTGATCTACATGAAAAGACAGACAACGATAGGGTTATCTAAGGTTTCAGCACATTGCATTTACTGACATTATCATAGCATTTTTCTTCACTAATTCACAAGAAATAGTTACTTATCATGGAAAACAGATCTGTGTACACAAAGGATACATGCAGGGGCGGACTGACCATTCAGGCACTGCCCCAGGGCCCCATGCCTCTAGGGGGCCCCATCGGGGTTGCCAGCCTCAGTAAAACCAGGGAGAGTATGTAAAAATCAGTTTTTTTCCCACCTGTCCATGAAATGTCCCTTACCGTCATCCTTTTGGTCTTAAAATACCCAAGTTATAGCTGCCCCGCCTCTCCATTAGCTTTTTCAGTATGTGTATTCTGTGTGTATATACTGTGTATGCATACTGTATACTGTGTGGCCCCATAACCTATTGCCTGGGGGCCCCATAATCTCATTTTGCCCAGGGGCCCCATAATCTTTTATTGCCCAGGGGCCCCATGAGTTGTCAGTCCACCCCTAGGATACATGTCTAAAAGGCCTTTAATCTTGGTTTAAATTGCAATTTGCCTTGTTTACAATTAGGTGTCAGTTTATATGAAAAATTAACCTGTCCTCCGAGACAGAGGAGCACCGCGGACAAAGAAGGGGCAGATTAGGAAGATCTGCCTAGTAACAGCCATTTCTGGTAAGTATAAAAAAAAAATTTTTTTTTTCTTCAATTTTTACCCTTAAAAATCTCGATAGGCGACCTTTTAAAAAATTCTACAGGTTGCATTTTTTAAGTGACAGAGGAGGTCTAGGGCTAGAATTATTGCTCTTGCTCGAACGATCGCGGCAATACCTCACTTGTGTGGTTTTAACACAGTTTTCATATGCGGGCGCTACTCACCTATGCGTTCGCTTCTGTGCGCGAGCTCGTCGGGACGGGGAGTTTAAAAAAAAAAAAAATTTTGGTTTTCTTATTTATTTTTATTTTGTTTATAATTGTTTACACTGAAATAAAAAATAAAATAAAAAATTATCACTTTTATTCCTATTACAAGGAATGTAAACATCCCTTGTAATAGAAAAAAGCATGAAAGGTCCTCTTAAATATGAGATCTGGGGTCAAAAAGACCTCACATCTCATATTTAGACTTAAATGCAAATAAAAAAATAAAAAAAAATAAACTGTCATTTTTCAAATGACAGAAAAAAAAAATGTTTCTTTAAGACGCTGGGCGGGACTGACGTTTTAAAGTCACTTTCGCCCAGCAGAGCTATGGGGACGGGTGGGGGCGATTTTTCCCTCACTTGTATCCCAACACAGCTGCCGACAGGACCCGATCGCCTCCGCCGCTACCTACGGAGGGCGCGGGAGAGCGGTGGGCCCTCTCCCGCCACCGATAACGGCGATATCGCGGCGAATCCGCCGCGGAGACCGCCGTTATCGTTTAGAGGACCGTTGGCACTAAAGATGCATACCTCGGTTGTGGCAGCAGCTGCTGCCGTTACCGAGATATCCATCTTTAAATACATGACGTCTTTTGACGTTAGGCAGGAACCAAGTGGTTTGGTGTGCATGAAAGTGAACGCCAAGTCTCTCGCTGAAGCCAAGTTTTAAGGTGGAAAAAGCTTATATTTTTACAGTGAATTTTTTTATTATATTTTATTATTTTTCTGTTTTCTTTAAGGGCCTTGCTAGTTAAATTCTTAAAAAAGCTGCACCGTGATGATATTTGATCTCTTCCATGTTGTTCATGTAGATCTCCACCTCTCGAAGGTTGCCTACCTCTGCCCTACTGCATGCAAAATTGATAAACATGTCTTTAGATATAGCTACATGTCAATAATAATCATACAAGCAACTGACAAATTGATACATTTATTCTAAACACGTTAGTTACCTGAGGATATAACGCAGACAAATCTACTTCACTGTTTTCTTCTGGAAACTTTTCAAGTTTCTCTGTAGAAAAAAAATATATATTTGGTTAGCATTGTCTACATTATTTCAATCACATTTGCAGGAAACAAATTGTTTCATGCAAACACCATAAGAGCCAAATTCGTACAGGGGTGACTCATCAGGTGACTTAGCCACCTGACAAGTCGTTCTCCGTTCTGTACTATGGAGCCATTTTAATACGAGCGACTCAAGTCACTCCAACATAGAAAAGGGTTCCTGTACGACTTTGGGACGACTTCAGGGCGACTTGCATTGACTTTAATACAGAAGTCAATTTGCCTCTGAAGTCGTGTGCAGATCGCCTTGCCGAGTCGCTCGGCAAGTCGTGCTGCCCCTGTGTGAACCGGCTCTCAGGGAGAGGAGTATGTGTTCCTGGTTTAGCAAAGGCTATTAAACATTTTATCCTGCACAAACATCTAATCTTCATATGTTCTGTATTTCACCAGCGTGCATATGCAGAAACTGAAGATGGACTTTCTATGTGGGGTTTCTATCATCTCAGCTTTTATACCCCAAGCTTACTAAGGCCTCGTACACACGATCAAATCTGTCTGCTGGAAACGGTCTGCTAGACCGTTTCAGCAGACAGATTTGATCGTGTGTACGGGCAAACAGACGGATTTGGCCACCCGACAGATTTCAAAGCATGCTTTGAAATCTGTCGGCTGGGAACCCGTCCGCCCGACATGTCTGCTGGTCTCCAGAGGCGATTCAGTTCGCATGTGCCGCGCTCTATAAGTTTTTCATTCATTCATTCATTCATTCATTCAGTATGCTAACCAGCAGACATGTCTTCTCGCACACGCGCCGAATGGTTTCGACGCATGCGCGGAAGTGTTTTACTTCCTGGTGCGGTGACGTGGCGGCGTCAACGTCACCGCCACGTCACCGACACGTCAGCGCACTGTCTGCTGGCGGGGATTTTGGTTTGCTCGTGTGTACACGCGAGCAAACCAAAATCCCAGCAGACAGATCTGTTCAAATCGGTCAGTCCGACCGATTTGAACAGACACATTTAATCGTGTGTACAAGGCCTAAAACATTTTGAAAACGCAGCTCCAAAAGATTAAACTGACCATGTACATAACAGATAAAACTAAATACACTTTGCATAGATCCATTTTTAATTTGAATGAGTTTCTTTGACCAAAAGGTATACTACTTCACACTAAAGGCCTCACTTATATTGCTACTCCCCTTCCCGCTATAAACACTGTGGCCTTCATTTTTCAGTCCATTCATAAAATGGACCCCGCGGTGTGGAGCGTGCTATGCCCTACTTTGTTTTTATGTTTAAAGTGGAATTCCAGGCTATACCTATAAAGTCCTAAAAAACGTTCCCTCCCCTTCTCAACACCTATGCTGACTAACCAATGTAAGAAAGATGTAAGCTGCAGCTTCTAAAGAAAGGAGGGAGTGCCCACAACGGATGGGCCACAGCAGCCTACAGCTGACGTCACCAATGTCTGGCCTTGTCAGCCATTGTTGGGCACTCTCTACTCTTCCCTGCAGACACTGCTAGCTGACGCAGGGGAAAAATCACATAACCGGTCAAGAGCGGCCTGAAAATACGTAAGTATATAAAAAAAGAATTACACGTTAGTCAGCATAGGTGTAAAGAGGGGGAGGGAGGGAGTAATTTTAGGATTAGTTTGGTATAACCTGGAATTCTACTTTATCACAGTGGAAAGAACTCGATAATTGAAACTTTGAAATCGCACGTCTGTGCTCTCCTTTTGCCTTTGTTTTCTCATTCATCTTAATATGCTCCACTGGCCCTGGGGTGCCAAGGCCGATGGACCACTAAGCAAATTTGTAGAGCACATTGCTATGGTTTAAAAAATGTGCAGTGCAGTCCATGTGTATTATCACCTCAGCACTTAGTCCCCAGGCACAGATGTTAACCTCTGAGCACACAGTAGACAGCTTATGTAGGTTAACCCCAGCACTTAGTACCCAATGTCTGTGCTATGACCTCTCAAAATCAATTTTTCTACTTACAGTGCGGAAAATTAGTATTTGAACACCCTGCTATTTTGCAAGTTCTCCCACTTGGAAATCATGGAGGGGTCTGAAATTGTTATCGTAGGTGCATGTCCACTGTGAGAGACATAATCCAAAAAAAAAAAATCCAGAAATCACAATGTATGATTTTTTTAACTATTTATTTGTATGATACAGCTGCAAAGAAGTATTTGAACACCTGAGAAAATCAATGTTAATATTTGGTACAGTAGCCTTTGTTTGCAATTACAGAGGTCAAACGTTTCTTGTAGTTTTTCACCAGGTTTGCACACACTGGAGGAGGGATTTTGGCCCACTCCTCCACACAGATCTTCTCTAGATCAGTCAGGTTTCTGGGCTGTCGCTGAGAAACACAGAGTTTGAGCTCCCTCCAAAGATTATCTATTGGGTTTAGGTCTGGAGACTGGCTAGGCCACACCAGAACCTTGATATGCTTCTTACAGAGCCACTCCTTGGTTATCCTGGCTGTGTGTCATTGTCATGTTGGAAGACCCAGCCTCGACCCATCTTCAAAGCTCTAACTGAGGGAAGGAGGTTGTTGCCCAAAATCTCGCAATACATGGCCCTGGTCATCCTCTCCTTAATACAGTGCAGTCGCCCTGTCCCATGTGCAGAAAACACCCCCAAAGCATGATGCTACCACCCCCATGCTTCACAGTAGGGATGGTGTTCTTGGGATGGTACTCATCATTCTTCTTTCTCCAAACACGGTTAGTGGAATTATGACCAAAAAGTTCTATTTTGGTCTCATCTGACCACATGACTTTCTCCCATGACTCCTCTGGATCATCCAAATGGTCATTGGCAAACTTAAGATGGGCCTTGACATGTGCTGGTTTAAGCAGGGGAACCTTCTGTGCCATGCATTATTTCAAACCATGACGTCTTAGTGTATTACCAACAGTAACCTTGGAAACGGTGGTCCCAGCTCTTTTCAGGTCATTGACCAGCTCCTCCCGTGTAGTCCTGGGCTGATTTCTCACCTTTCTTAGGATCATTGAGACCCCACGAGGTGAGATTTTGCATGGAGCCCCAGTCCGAGGGAGATTGACAGTCATGTTTAGCTTCTTCCATTTTCTAATGATTGCTCCAACAGTGGACCTTTTTTCACCAAGCTGCTTGGTAATTTCCCCGTAGCCCTTTCCAGCCTTGTGGAGGTGTACAATTTTGTCTCTAGTGTCTTTGGACAGCTCTTTGGTCTTGGCCATGTTAGTAGTTGGATTCTTACTGATTGTATGGGGTGGACAGGTGTCTTTATGCAGCTAATGACCTCAAACAGGTGCATCTAATTTAGGATAATAAATGGAGTGGAGGTGGACATTTTAAAGGCAGACTAACAGGTCTTTGAGGGTCAGAATTCTAGCTGATAGACAGGTGTTCAAATACTTCTTTGCAGCTGTATCATACAAATAAATAGTTAACAATTCATAAATTGTGATTTCTGGAATTTTTTTTTTTTGATTATGTCTCTCACAGTGGACATGCACCTACGATGACAATTTCAGACCCCTCCATGATTTCCAAGTGGGAGAACTTGCAAAATAGCAGGGTGTTCAAATACTTATTTTCCGCACTGTATGTGCATTTACCCCTCAGCCGCCAGTTGTAAGCACGTGTAATATCTCTTCAATGCCTAGGAAATGTGTGTTAAACTCATCAGTGCACCATAACAAATGTCAGTTGCATCTCAACTTACTTTAGTTTAGCCCTGGTTCACACTTAAGCAATGTTGGAAAACAACAAGATTTGATGCGCTTCCCCGCATTGCACTGCACAGCGTCCATGCAATCTGTTGTGGCTGTCAAAGTTTGATTAACAGATTGCAAAACGCAGTGTAAGGCCTCGTACACACGACCGAGGAACTCGTCGGAAAAGGCACATCGTTTTCCTCGACGAGTTCTTTGTTAGGCTTGTTGAGAAACTTGACAAGCTGTCTTTGCGTACACACAGTCAAGACCAAATCTCCTCGTTCTCAAACTCGATGACTTCAACACATACAACAGCAGGGGAAGTTCAATTCCACTGGCACAACCCTTGGGGCTGCTTTTGCTAATCTCATGTTACTGCATGTTAGGTAAAAGTTTGGTAAGAGACATTTGCACTTTTCAGTCTGTTACAGCGTAACAAATGTGCTATCTCCATTACAAACGCTACTTTTACCGAAGGTGCGCGGTTTCTAAGCATACACACCAACGTGTTTCTCGTTGGAAAACCAGCACGACGAGGAACACGACGACTCCCATTGAGGAAAAAGAGAACTTGCTCTCTTTTTTCCTCGTCGAGTTCCTCGACAGTTTACTCGATGAAAAGCATACACACAACCGTTTTCCTCTGCAAAAAAGCTCTCCCACCAAGTTTCATGATGGATTCTGTCGAGGAAACCGGTCGTGTGTACGCGGCCTGATTGTCAGAATCACATTGCATGGGTGTGAACACACATGTAATGCAGTTCTGGTGCAATTAAAAAAAAAAGGGCCCTGCACCACTTTGGTGCGGATGCAATGTGATTGGAGCCATACTAGGCTCACTGGAAATTTCAGCCCCATTTCCTGTTTAAACAATCCCTGGCAAAATAGCCCTGCCCACGTCTCCGGCACTAAATCCATAGTTCCTGTTTTCCGTGACACGGTACCTGCTATAAACCCTCCTATTTCAGTATCCTTTCCATCATCTAAGCATTTTACAGTGCTGCTAACATGATACTTGCTACCTCCACTGTACCAGAATAACCAGTTCAATTTTAGCAGAACTCTATCCTGCACACTGCATTTAACCTCTATTCCACCTATGTAAAACCGTTCAAGTGAAGAGCTGAGCTCCCATGCCGCTGTGATTTAATTACTTAGTTATGTGAATAGTTGGCAAATGCATTATGAGGCACAGTTCTCCATCCCTGTCATTCACCTGCATGTGCATATTTTTCACTGAGTTTGTTGCCAGTTACTGAAAGATCACTAACTAAAATCAAAAGAGTCAAAAGATTACCTGTCCTTCTCTGTGTCATACTCTCCACACATTTCTCCTGCACATAGTGCCCACTGTTATGGACCCTGGGCAAACATTTTGTTGGCACCCTAATGCAATTTACTTCTCCATTTCAAACACACCTCTGTACCCACCCTCCGCAAACGCATCTCTGTACAACCAGTACAACTCTCTACCCCCCCAGCACATACCTCTAGAAGACCTTTGCAACCCTCAGCAAACATCTGCATCCCCAGCACTATTCCATATCCACCAGCACATCTCTGCACCCCCCCCCCCCCTGCACATCTACACACATACTTCTGCACCTTCCAACATTATCTGCATGCCCTAGCACACCTTTGTACCCCAACACATCTCCTTACCCCAGCAAGTCTCTACTTATCCCCCCCATGCCCCTCTGCACATCTCTGTGCCTCTAGGATGCCTATGTACCCCCTGAAAGTCTCTGTATCCCCAGTATGCCTCTCCCTTCCAGTACATCTATGTACTTCCCCAGGACATCTCTGCACCTCCTACACACCTTGGTAACCCCAGTATGCCTCTGCAACCCCCAATACTTCTATGTACTACCCCAGCACATCTCTTCATCCCCCTGTACCCCTCCAAACCCTTTGCACATCGCTGTACCTATAGAACCCCTATGTACCCCCAGTATGCTCCCCCCCCCCAGTACAGCTATATACTCCCCCAGGACATCTCTGAACCCCCTACACACCAATGTACCCCAGTATGGCTCTGCACCCCCCCCCCAGTACAACTCTTCATTCCCCTGTACCCCTCTATACCCTCTGCACATCTCCTAGAACTACTCTGTACCTCCTGCAAGCCCCTGTACCCCCAATGTGACTCTGCCTCCCCGTCTCCCCCAGCACATCTCTGTTTCCACAACTCCCCTCCCCCACAGCTTATATACCATCCAAACACACATATACACATCTTTGTAATCTGTTTAATACCACATGGCTATGTACCATGTCTCAGGCTACTGTGGCTTCTCTGGTGGTGGCAGGAGTACACAGAGCGGAAGCCACACAGAACCTCGGTTAGCTGGGTCACTAGTGTTGATGATATTGATGACCTGAACCCCTCCCTTCAAATCCTGCAGATTCCGGTGGTTTAGGCACTCAGGAGGGGCACCTGTGCTGGGAAAGCACTGACTTCAGTTCACTAACTGGGCACCTCTCTACTCCACATGTATACAGGAAGCTGCCATTGGCGAATAGAGAGGTTTGAGGCAGCACAGCTGCCCAACAATATCATCAACACTGGTGACCCCCTGATACAGAGTGTATTCCTGCTGCCACCAGAGAAGCCACATAGCTGCCAACCGAAGCTGCAGAGGAAAGGTCCGGGAACTGCAGCTGCCCATCATATCATCGTGTACAGCAGCACTAGTGAGCTTAATGCTGCAATCCTGAGACAATGCCATCACAGGGGAATGAAAGGTGGGGCCATGGATGTTATTTGTGGGCAGGGCAGGCTCAAGGTGCAGCTGCTTTGGGCCCCACAAAGACTGGGCCCAGGGCAGATTCCCTCTTTGCCCGGAATAAAGACAGCCCTGGTTAAAATTTACAGTCTCTTCTAAACATTCTGCCCCATCATACCTCAGGACTCCTATACTGCACATACTGCTCAATGTCATACCCTCTGCACTCCTTTCCAGCAGAAATCCCCCCCCCCCCGTAATAACCTCTATACCTTTTTCTTGCACACAAATCTCCTGTAATACTTTCTTTACTCTTCTTCTGCACATACTGCCTGCTGTCAAACACTGCACATTCTCCTACTGCATAAATAATCCCCTTGCATGCTCTCCACACTCTTTTTCTGTATATATTTTCTCCCATAATACAATTATTATTATTTTCTTTACATACTGCGCACTGTTATACCCTCCTGTAAATCAACTATATTGTCTGCTGTCATACCTTTGCACTCTTCCTACGCATACTGCCTACTGTCATTCCTACTTGCATTCTTCTCCTGCACATATTGGCCACTAGGAATGAGCTTGGGTTCAGGTCCACACCCATGTTTGGCCAAACCCAGAAGCTGTCAGTGCTGACCCAAGCAGCCTTGGTTAGGGCAATCCCTGCCCTGCAGCAGCATGCATACAAAGGTGTGAGGATGCTTTTGACACCAATGACCTTAAAAAGCTCAGAATGCCCAGCTAAGGAAAATTGGGACTGCACAGGTTATACTAAACATGGGTTTGGATTGAACCCAAGTGCTTCCAGGTTATGCTGAACATTGGTTTGGATCAAACCCAAGTTCCTTGCTTTCCCACTGTCATACCTTTGCATTCCTCTACCTGCATAAACTGACCACCAAGGCACTTCTTTAACATTGTTTGTTTATGTCCAACCTTTTCAGTTGATGTAAATATGCCACCAACGAGAATGTAAGAGGTTTTATTATCAACAGAGCAAGCATCACAATCTTTTTGTAAAAATGAAAGAAAGTTGTGATAATAAAGTCATAAAAATAGAAGGCTGTATCTAGAGTTGGCAGAGCTAGAGAGGAGTCATTTCTCTATAAACAGTTGTAAGCTGCATCAGACAATAGAGGCTGCCTCCGCTCTTCTGTTGAGTACAGTGTAATGCAGACTACTCTGAGGTTATTTATTGAGATCCAAAACAAAGAATTCACTTACTAGATCTGGCTTTCATCCACTGGCTGATGTAGGACTGCAGCCCAAAATCCAGCTTCTGCAGAACTGGCTTCAGCTTGCTGTATGCTTTCTGTCCAATTTCATTGCATTTTAACAATGGGCACAAGAAGGCACACAATACTGTATTGAACACAGAATGAAAGAAACTCAGAATAGCATTTTAACCAGTTTTTTCAGCCAACATCCAAGTTTACTGTACTTATAAATGTGATATTCAGTGCATCAACCCAAAACATAAATGTTATAATCAAGCTAGAGCTGCAGAAACACCAACAAATAAGTGGAACGAATGAAAGTCTAAAAATCATTTTTGGTGCCGACGACTTTCTATATATTCTGGCATCATTCTAACTGCTTAATAAGAACTGTTGTAGTAAAATACCTGTATATGAAAGCATTTCACATGGGCCATATTTGCAGTAGAAAAGGATTCGCAATCACATTCCTTGTACTTTGGCCCAGTTTAAAAAGCACATTCACCAGGTAAAAACCATTTACTGTATTCCCCAACATTTGTTCTTTAACAGGAAGGTGGTTACTCTAACACGGGGGTAGCCAAGCTTAAAAGGGTTGTAAACCTATGCATTAAGGTGAAAAAACACCTTGCAGTGTCTGGCCCCTCAGCCCCCCGGTTTTACTTACCTGAGCCCCGAATTTCCATGGGTGCGTCCCCACCTTCGCTCTCTCCATGGGTTCCCGTCTCTTGAATGGATAGATTGATAGCAGCGCAGCCATTGGCTCCCGCTTCTGTCAATCAAATCCAGTGACGCAGGCCCCAGGGGGCAGGGCCGAATCTGGCATTCGGCATTGGACACCGAATGCTTGACTCAGGAGCGCGCCCACAAGGTAACCCACTGGGGAGAGCTCTTCCCAGAGGGGGTTATCTAATGTGGGGAGGGGATGTAAGAGCCACCGTGGGACCCCAGGACAGGTGGACAGGTAGATCGGGGACACTCTGTGCAAAACAAACTGCACAGTGGAGGTTAGTATAACATGTTTGTTATTTAAAAAAAAAATACCTGTAGTGTCACTTTAAAGAGGTGAAGATGTACTTGAACATCATGAGAGAAGTTAAAGATCACCGGGCACAGTGTCACCTCCTTGCACCAGATTTACACTTTTAATTGCCATACTACCGTGTCACAATAGCATGCAATGCATGGCAATCATTGGTTTAACCACTTAAGACCCGGACCTTTAGGTAGCTAAAGGACCCGGCCAGGTTTTGCGATTCGGCACTGCGTCGCTTTAACTGACAATTGCGCGGTCGTGGCTCCCAAACAAAATTGGCATCCTTTTTCTCTCACAAATAGAGCTTTCTTTTGGTGGCATTTGATCACCTCTGCGGTTTTTATTTTTTGCGCTATAAACAAAAATAGAGCGACAATTTTGAAAAAAATGCAATATTTTTTACTTTTTGCTATAATAAATATGCCCCAAAATATATATACATTTTTTTTTCCTCAGTTTAGGCCGATACGTATTCTTCTACCTATTTTTGGTTAAAAAAAAATTGCAATAAGCGTTTATCGGTTGGTTTGCGCAAAATTTATAGCGTTTACAAAATAGGGTATAGTTTTATTGCATTCTTATTATTTATTTATTTTTACTACTAATGGCGGCGATCAGCGATTTTTTTCGTGACTGCAACATTATGGCGGACACTTCGGACAATTTTGACACCATTGTCATTTTCACAGCAAAAAATGCATTTAAAATGCATTGTTTTTTGTGAAAATGACAATTGCAGTTTGGGAGTTAACCACAAGGGGGCGCTGAAGGGGTTATGTGTGACCTAATGTGTGTTTACAACTGTAGGGGGGTGTGGCTGTAGGTGACGTCATTGATTGTGTATCCCTATAAAAGGGATCATACGATCGATGATGCCGCCACAGTGAAGAACAGGGAAGCCGTGTTTACACACGGCTCTCCCCATTCTTCAGCTCCGGGAACCGATCACGGCACTCCAGCGGCGATCGGGTCCACGGGTCCCGCTGTCCCGTTAACGGAGCTTCGGACCGGGTCGTGGGAGCGCGCCCGCGACCCACGGCTGAGCACTAGCACAGGACGTACCTGTACATGCATGTGCCCAGCCGTGCCATTCTGCCGACGTAAATGTGCAGGAGGCGGTCCTTAAGCGGTTAAACCACAGCACATCAGTGTGAAAGCAGCCCAATACTATTATGCCCAGTGTACTGCTTCACACAGTCCTGAAGATCTCTTCTTTTCTGCTGATGGCACCACTTTGAAGCCAGGATAAGAGGGAGTGCAGTTGGTATCACTCTGCATGGTACAAGTGCCAGCACTACAGAGGAGGTATTAGCTTTTGCTTCCTACTACAGCCCCAGCTTTACAGGTAGTCCCTCTGCATTGCACTCAGTTTGATTCTCTGGAATGGCGAGTCAGCAAGCTCAGGTCGCAAACTACCAGTCACCTATCGGCGATCTACTGGTCGATCCCGATATACAGGTTGCTAACCCCCGATACATATTGTATTATATTGTACAGTATTATATTTATCATAAGGCAAATGTAAAAAAATTTGCACAGTTGTCATTGTTCTATTTTCACCAGTCACCAGCCTCTGCTGGCAAAACATTTCAGTAAAATTAAACTGCAAATAGACCTCCTTCACACGGGCAAGTATTTGCACACAGTGGATTCCAGCCCTAAGGATCAGTGAATTCTTGCGACTGGGATCACAGATGTATGCTGGGATGAGCCATTGCTGTTTGCACACCTAGTGTTTACCTGTACTTGGGGACAGATGAGCGACCCTGGAGACAGACGGAAGGATCCAGGGTCAGACATCCCCCTTTAACCAGCGACAGCTCCTCTAAGCCAGTTATATCTTTGTATGTGCTGAGCAGCCACAGCTGTTTGTATACACCAGGGATTCCAGTCTCAAGAATACACTGACTCTTGGGGCTGGAATCCGCTGTAAGCTGATAGTCGTCTGTATAAAGGGGGCTTTGCTTTCTAAGGAGAGCACTGCATGGGTTCAATGCTTGTTTTGTCTAAGGAGACAAGAACAAGTAGAAATACTTACCTTATTCCTCGTTCCACTGGTGCTCTCCGTCGCTCTTCCACATTCTGGAATGTGGGTGGGACAGGGCCTTCCCCATCCTTACATATAATGCAGGACTACTGGTCCTGCATTGTACGTGATGGTGTCAGAGAGTCGTCAAACAGCAAAGTGGAGCAGCTTCAGCGACTTGTGCAGTGGAGAGGAAGCCCAGAGAGCAAAAACTAAGGTACTCCAACTTATTCTAATCCCTATAGACTAAACAAGTATTTAACCCATGCAATGTGGGAGTTTTAATGTGGTTGTAAGTTGTACCTGTGCAGCCACCTTTTTCTACATCTGTTTAAAGTCCACAATTTACACAGATTTTTTGAGCTTCTAGAGGCAGAAGGCAGATGTGACAAACATTGCACAGCTCAGAGAGGAAAGCTGAGTGCAATCTGAGACCTGAGTGGAAGGAATGGACACACCCCTCTATACAATCTCATAGAGAAACATGCACATCTAAAGGGCGTTAATCACGGGCTGTGTCCTGAAGCTTTCCCCTCTTGCCCCCCCTCGATCCCTTGGAGTCCGCACAACCAATCAGAAATGGCTTATGCAGATAGCAGAGGAACCAGACTGCAAACAGAACTCACACTTTGGATTAAAGCGGTTGTAAACCGCAAACATTTTTTTTTTTTTTAGACCTGCAAGGGAAAAGCCATAATGAGCTAATATGCACCACATATTAGCTCATTATGAAATACTTACCTCGGAACGAGGTGAGAGGAACTTACCTGGTGCACGCCGAGCGAGATCTCATCTTGACTCGGCGTGTCTTCCGGGTATCGCCGCTCCAGTGCTGTGATTGGCTGGAGCGGCGATGACGTCACTCTCGCGCGTGCGCGCGGGAGATTTAAATCCGGCCAGGGTCCGGCGGATGCCGGTCCTTTCGCCGTGGATTCCCCCTGCGCATGCGCCGCTGCAATCAGCGGCGCATTGCGGGGGTAATATCTCCTAAACCGTACAGGTTTAGGAGATATTCTTTATACCTACAGGTAAGCCTTATTATAGGCTTACCTGTAGGTAAAAGTCAAAAAAGTGGGTTTACAACCACTTTAAGACAAGTACACACTAAAGAAGGATATGCTTTGTTCATTTTTCATATTAGAAGTTTAAAACCACTTCATAGTGACTGCGTTACTTGTATGGCTATAAGTGTGGGGTATGTTAGCACGTTCCTGACACTAAATCCAGTTAACTATCCCTTACTAATGAAAAAATAATCTGCATAAATGAGAACCTTTACATACATTTTAGAAGGAATACATAGAATTAACATCTGATTTATAATTGTTTGTTATAGAATCTGATACAATATAAAGGCATCAGGGTACATGGTGAGCAAAGTAATGTCTCACTAAAAAAAAAATGATTAGGCCAGGAATGGAATAACTGCATGTATTTAAAATACAGTTTAACTGGGCACCTTATGTATAAAAGTTGAAGCACAGACATTTTCAAACAATTTTAATGTATGGGCCTTAAAAAAGTACTTACAAATGACATAGGAGAGGACAACTCCTGGAATGTAGCTTCCCAATATAACGAGAAATGAACAAACACTGCATGCCAAAAGGCAAAACTGCAAAAAAATAAAAAAAATAAAGTAAAACTGGTACTCTTGATATACACATACTGTATCTACATGCTTGCTTGTAATATTTAACAATGTGAATTAAAGTCAAAACAGACCTAAATGTCTGTTAAGACAGCATAAATCACCAAACTAAAAATGGGCCAACCCTTTATGAACAGCCAGTCATGACATCACCTCATCTACGGACATTTAAAGCACACCTAGGGTGCAGTTCAGTGAGTGTAATGCATGTGCCTGGCAAAATATCAAGAGCTGCTATAATATAACTGGAGATTTACAAAGACTATTGTGCACAGCTGGAGATTTACAAAGACTTATTCACAGCGTTATTACTGTATATACTCGAGTATAAGCCAAGTTTTTCAGCCCATTTTTTAGGCTGGAATACTACCCCCTCGGCTTATACTCGAGTCAGCAGTAAAACAGCATGCGTCTCCCACTGTGTAATCCATATTCAGCCGTACCTTTCATTAGTAAAACAGCGTGTGTCTGCCGCTGTGTAATCCAGTCTGTTCGGCCTTCCATTGTAAGACAGCCCCGCCTCCTCCTTGTCTGTGATAGGCGGAACACTGATACAGTTTTCCAGCATCGTATCAGTGTTCCTCTATCACAGACAGATGAGGAGGAGGGAGGGCTTTCTTACAATGATCGACCAAACAGACTGGATTATACAGCGGCAGACACACGCTGTTTTACTAATAAAGGTGCGGCTGCATATAGGCACATTGAGAGACTGCATAGGGTACAGTGAGAGACTGCAAATGGGCACAGTGAGAGACTGCAAATGGGCACAGTGAGAGACTGCAAATGGGCACAATTAGACTGCAAATGGGCATTGTTTACCCAGTAGCTGCTGCATTTTCCCATCCTAGGATTATACTCAAGTCAATGTTTTCCCATTTTTTTTGTGGTAAAATTAGGTGCCTCGGCTTATATTCGGGTCAGCTTATACTCGAGTATATATGGTAGTTTTGTTTAATTTTTCATCCTAAGCATCTATTATTCAAACCATAGATAGACCTATAGTGTATTTTTTTTTTTTTTTACCTGCACTGACATGTTCTTGTACTAGCAGGAGTCTATTTGGTCAACTATCAACTACAAAAAGTGTTTGAACACTTAGAAGTTATTTATATATTTGTTTTAATAAAGTAAGGACCGGAGCGAGAGAAAATAAAATGAAAGTGCAGGGTCGGCATGACAGTGTGAGAAGGAGAAGCAACTATGGGGTTAAGGATTGTAGGTGGAAAATGGGGGGAGAGGTGGAGTGGTTGGAGCAACATGATGAGGAGGGGTTTGTGGTAGTTAGTTAACCACTTAAGACCCAGACCATTATGCAGGTAAAGGACCTGGCCAGTTTTTGCGATTCGCCACTGCACCTCTTTAACTGAGGCAGTTTCCCACCCACCCTCCCTGTGTTTTGTTTTGTTTGTTTGGTATGCTTTATCTCTTTGCAGGTGCAATATGAGCAAAGGACATCATGGCAGCTGATCGTGTGGCGGTGGTTGGTCTTTTGACGGTGGAAAAAAATACGGTTGAGATGTGTGGGGGGCTCATCGATGGTATGTGCCCCTCTGGTGTATTCCAGTTACTTAGCTTAGCTGGAATATGGTAACAGTTGCACTGCGGGTGTGGGTTGTCTCCGAGCTGGTGTGTCACCGATGGAGGCCTGGTATGGTAAAAGGTCCCGCAGTGTTACAAGTGGAATAAGTTGAAATTCTGGGTGCTGTTATAAGACCAACAGGCTGATACGTTTTTTTTTTTGTTAATAAAAAGGCTGCTTAGGCCATTTGTACTCAAAATTCATGTGTGGTCTCATTGATTTAGTTAATAGCAAGGGGGATGGTGAGTACTCATGGTCGGGCAGACACAAAACAAGGTGGGATATCTTATCTACACTGGTCATGTCCCTAAGGTAAAAAAATATTTGGGCCCGGATTCACATGCATTCGCACATTTTTATGCCGCCGTAGCGTATCTTCTTTACGCTACGCCGGCGCTGCGCAGAGAGGCAAGCATGGAATTCACAAAGCCCAAATCCCAACGTTGCACCAGCGTGGCGTATATTTCGTCGGCGTTGGTGGAAGTGGGCGTGAGCCATGCTAATGAGGCGTGGCCCCATGAAAATGATGGGCCGAGTGCCAGACAAGTACTTTAAACGAACAGCGCATTCGCCGTCCCGTAGACGTATCCCAGTGCGCATGCTCACAATCACGTCGAAACAACTGCCTAAGATACGTCGAATCACTGCCTACATCGTGAACGTAACCTACGCCCAGCAAAATTCGACGGCATTCGTTCCCTGGTCCATACTTTTGCATGAGTTGCGCCTCCTATATGGGGAATAACTTTACGCCGGACATATGACTTGGGCAAACCGCAAACAGGTGCAAGTACATTTGTTAATCGCCGTATTTGCCTCATTTGCATATTTGAATTGAAAACCAATGGGAGCGCCACATGCGTCCAGCGTAAATATGCGCCCACTATACGCCAGCGTAGGAAAGTTACGTCGGGCGGCTGAAGCCTATTTTTCCATGTATCTTGGTTTGTGGGTTGGCACATAGATACGACGGCGCATATTTGTACTTACGTCGTCGTATCTGGAGATACGTCAGCGTAAGTGCTTCGTGAATCCGGGCATTGGTTTGGTGAAAGTGCACTTGGAAGGGCAGCCACTGTAGATCTAAAGGCAAGCTCTGAAATTAGGGGAAGCTCTGCTGATTTTCAGCATCCAATCGTGTGCAAGCAAAATTTCAGTTTGTTATTTTCCTTGCATGTCCCCCTCAGATCTACAGCGACTGCACTTTCAGGTACGTGTAGTGCAAAGTGGATTTGCCTTTTGTAAATAAACCCCTAGACTAGTCTTTTTAAGTTGTAAAACTGGTTTTCTATTTAAACAGTAAGGGCCAGATTCAGATAGCCTTTACGTCGGCGTATCTATAGATACGCCGCGTAAAGTCTATTCTGAGCCGGCGTATCTTTTTTCTGTATTCAGAAAACAAGATACGCCGGAATTCTGCTAAAATACGATCGGCGTAAGTCACTTACACCGTCGTATATTAGTTGCATGTTTACGCTGGCCGCTAGGTGGCACTTACGAAGTTTTCCGCGTAAAATATGCAAATGAGCTATTTACGCCGATTCCCGAACATACGCCGGCCGTCGTAGTTTACGTCGTTTGCGTAAGCGTTATTCTGGCGTAAGGTTACCCCTGCTATAGGAAGCGCAGCCAATGTTAAGTATTGACGTCGGGACAGCGTCGAATTGTACGTCGGTTCCCTCGTTTGCGTAAATCGATCGGGAATGGGGCTCGACGTTAGTTACGTTCACGTCGTTTACATTCACAACCAGCGACATGATTTCGCGCATGCGCACTGGTATACATCCACCATGCGCCGTCCAAAAAAAACGTAAATTACGTGGGGTCATGATTCATTTACATGAATCACGCCCCCACATCACTAATTTGAATTGCGCGGCCTTACGCCAGGCACTTTACGCTACGCCGCCGTATATTATGGAGCAAGTGCTTTCTGAATAAGGCACTTGCCCATAATATTTGCGGAGGCGTAGCGTAAACAGCATATGCTACGCCAGTCGAAAGATACACAAATCTTTCTGAATCTGGCCATAGATCTCCTCATTGCCTATCAAGGTCTTGAGCGTCCTATATGTCTTTGGAAATCAACACTTCAAGGAACTTTACTATTGGGACTTGTGAACAGCTACCGATTTTGAGCTCATATGGGGTCAGGCTGTGTATTTCCTTAATATTCATTCCTTGCAATTTCATGATAGAAAAATCCCGACAGTACCCATTTGACCTGCACCATGTCCACTTGTAGTTGGGCAGTGAAAACGTGAATCAGCTTTCTGTTTTTACTGCCCCCTAGCTGCAAGATGGAAAGAACATAAAAGTGTACAATTAGAACTAAGGCTAAAGCTTGTCATACATGGATCGAAATTCGTCCAATTCAGCAAGAACTGGATGAATTTTGATTCATGTATTGCTGTTCTCATTTGAGAGGATCGACTGTTCCCAAAGGAAATTTTGGAAAACAAGCATTTGATTAGCACTTGCAAGTCAAAGCAGTGCTCGCAGGTTAAAGCAGAGTTTGATATGACAAAATACAAAAAGTAATGATTGTATTTTTGAGGCCATACATGTTTACTCAAGATCCCTGATCAGACTAAATGTTCCAAAGTACTCAAACTGTGAGATTCGTCATCAGCGGTTTGAGAAAGGTCCACTTTATGAACCTACTCAACATGCTATGCTGTTGAATGCATTTGATGTGTCATAGCTGTATTATAAATGAGGATGGGGAGTGGGCTGAAACTAAAGTAAGCATACCAAAAAAAAACGGGATATGTGCAGCGGAGGGGCACCAGGATGGAGAGGAACCAAGTTGAGGGTGAAGATGCCCTTTAAATCTGAACGTTTGCCATGCAGCAGTACTAGCATCCAATGAATCTTGGTGGTAATCGCATTGCCTAGTAGAAATACACTGTCCAACGTGTACTGATGTACAGTATATGTGCTGGAGCACTCTGTGACATGGCAGGAATATCTGTAGAAGGCAGGTTCTAATTACTTGTTGGAATGTGTGATATGTGACAGAGCATGCTTTACAATATGGCACTAATTACACTGGGCTGGAATGTACCAATAAAAGTATAAATCTTGTAATAGATCATACAAATCTTAGATGACCACATGCCAACATCAGTTCATCAACTCTGTAATTAAACTAAGCTAGTCATCATGCTATCCTTTGCCAATGTTATAGAGAGGTATTAAAAGCATTACATACAAAATAATAAATCATCTAACAGAGTATATTATTATCTTATATGAGTGGCAGCATGATACTATATACCGTAGTTCTCCAATAAACATATAGGACCTGTCATACAGCTTTCATCCTTTTTACATATGCATTTTTTTTAGTAAAAGCACAAATGTAGTGTTTTAGTTCTGCTATATGACATTTTCATGATACATGTCAGCTTTAAAACTTTATCCACCCTTTACTGTCTAGTGAGCTACACTGCAAATGTAAAGAAGTGCAAAGTCACTCAGATCCAATCAAAATGGTGCAGTGAGTCATTGAAAATGCTACCGAAATAGAAAAAGCCCATGGAGAGTGCTCAAGGCACTATAGTGGATGGACGTGATCTCATTAAGCCTTATGAATATTAATATTATCCCAGAAAATAATGTAAGCATACACTTATACAACAGAGCTGGCAGGAATATACAATAATGTGTTCTGTAATGTTGGATTCATACTCCGCAATCTGATTGTACAATTGCTGTACAATGATTTGCCCACAGTTATATAGTACATGGGCCTACATAAGCAATACATTAAATGTATATCCAGTTGGGTAGGCCCTTAAATTTATGCAGAGGCTGTCAAATTTAAATTGAACATTCAGATTGCAATGTTTGCATACATCCAGAAGTGTGTACGCCATGCCATGATTATACCAAACGATGGAACAGATTCAAGCATCACTTGTGACAGTAATATGATTGGAAACATGTATGTGTTAAATAGAGGGTGTTAGCAAATGGGTCGGACATCTGCAAGTGCTAGAAAGAATCCGTTTGCCCTTAGTTTTCTCATACGTGATTGGGTACTCAAAATCATTAAATCACGTCTACTTTAGTAAATCATCCCCGCTATCTGCAATTGCCACGCTCAGGTTCAACCCTTCATAGTCTCTGAACATACAACACTGGATAACATACTTTGCCTGGATTTTGTTGTTTAAAGAGGGATAATTCTTGAAAGAAAGTGCTGTAACTGGACCAGGATTCTTCCATGCATTGACCAAGCTGAGGTTTGCATTCCGAACTAGAGTTGACTGCCTCCCACCTACAAATGAAAAAAAAAAAATACATTCTGTTAAATAGGATTTACAATGTATTTACAAAGAAACAAGAATTTGATGTTGCCCGGAGTATTTGACAACCAAGGCAGATTTTTTTTAACACCCTCATAACCTTTAAGGCAAATTATTTTCAGTAATAACCATGCAATTAAAGTAAAGCAAAAATAAATAAAAACATATCTAGAAAAAAATACTGTAGTGCCCTATTACACTGGTAGTCAGTGGATAATGTCCACCTTACAGAAGTGCTTAGTGTAAAAGATCCACCTTACATTTTTATTGAGTAAAAAATAGCTTTCCTACATTGGTGGACTTTGGAGAAGGGCCCTATCACATTGATGGTCATTTGAGAAGGGCCCCTTAAACTGGTAGTGAAGAAGGGTCAACTTAAATTGGTGGTCAGTAAAGAAGGCCCCATTTACATTGGACAGTGTACAAGGGTCCCCTTTTATTGGGGGGCAGTGGAAAAGCTACTCTATACAATAATGGTCAGTTGGAGGGAGTCCCTCTCTTACATTTATGGTCACTGGGAAGAAGACTTCTAAGAATTAGTGGTCTGTCGGAAAGGATGCCATCCATACAGACACACAAAAAGATCAATGCTGTCAATGGTTACACATCTAAAAGGCTCCAATGGTCCCATGCCACTGCCTCCTGTGAGTAACATCAGCCACTGGAACTATACAGCCACTGCTTTTTTTTCTCTTCAAAATAGCCAAAAATGAAAAATGCCTGTAAATGAAACGCTGTTAAATGCGAGTTACTGCATGTAGCAGCGTTTACATGCTATTACAGGCATTTGGAATTTGAAATGCCTCTGAATATCCGTCTGATCCTCTTTTTTTTGCGTTAGGGCCCTTTCACACGTGCGGACGAACAGTCCGCTTTTTCTAAGTCCGTAAACAGACTTAGAATGGGGCCCTATGGGAGCGGATCCGTTAGTGGATGATGCATCCGCTAACGTCCGCCTACGATCCGCATCCATCTGGATCCGTTTTGCGGACGGAAGAAAACCCTATTTTTCTTCCGTCCGGTGGATCGGATCGGATGCAAACGGACAGACGGTCCGTTTCCATCCGATTCCCCATAGGGGATAGCGGAGGAGAGACAGGGCGGTCCCTGCACAGTGTGCGGGGACGGCCCTGTCCGCCGACAGCTGAGCGGGACCCACCGCTGAGCCGACGGACACACACGGAGCGGACCGAAAAACGGTCCGCACTGTGTGAAAGGGCCCTTACAAAAAAGGCTTCTAAACTCAACTGCCTAGAAACGACTATAAATTACCCTGTGTACATGTACTGATATGATAACAGAGGAGAGTTCAAGGGCAGCTGAAAAAAAATGCACAACTGCTCCTAGAGGTCTGTTTACCAGAAGCATCCTAAAGGTCTAAATGAGGCCTAAAGGTGGCCATACGCCTTGCGAATCAGTAATCAGTTCAATTGCAAACAACCAAGTCATCACTGATTAAAACATTCAACAATGCTACATATACAAATAATTCCACAGTAGCACACTAATTAGTTTACAAATCTCTTAAATATTAACATTGTGATAAAATCAACATAAAAGGCCCATATATAATAAAAAAGGGCCAATATAGCATATCCCAAAAATATACGCTAACATATGCAAATCAATATGGTAATACAGTCCAACTTAAAGTGATGAAAACATTTTGTGAAACAATAGTAATACAAAATTGAGTGAAACAATAGTAATACAAAATTGAGTGAAACAATAGTAATACAAAATTGAGTGAAACAATAGTAATACAAAATTGAGTGATTCCACCAAAATCCTTCTCCAAAGTGATGTGTGCCACTTCCACTCCCTTAGGAATAAAGCTCACTGGATGCTGTTGCAATTCACTCTCGCGTCTGGCAAATATCGCCTTATTAAATGTTGTTGAAAAGCCGCTTATACACCCCAATCTCCATCCAGATCAATAAAGACACTATCCACATGTGGGGATAGAAATTGAGACAGAGCCTCTAATAATGTAAAAACACCTTAAAGCGGAGGTACAGCCACAATTTTTTTTTTAAGTCAGCAGCTACAAACACTGTAGCTGCTGACTTTTAATAAGGACACCTACCTGTCCTGGCGCCTGTGATGTCACCCCCCCCCCCCCAGGCCAATCCCTCAATCGCGGCAGGTCCCGGCGCCGCCATCCTCACTAAGGGGAACAGGCAGTGAAGCCTGCTGCCTACTGCGCGATTCGCGCAGCGCTTTATAAATAGGCGGCTGTTCTCTGGGATAAACACAGTTCCCAGAAGACAATATGAGGAGGACAACCAGCCGCGCACTAGGAAGAGGCAGATTAGGAAGATCTGCCGAGCAACCACCATTTCTGATAAGTAAAAACATGTTTTTTAATTTTTTTTATTTTTACAATTTTTGGGCATTTTTATGCAATTTTTATTTTTAGGGTGGAGCTCCTCTTTAAGGTAATCGGTATATTAAAAGTAATGCACTTACATCATAAAAGATTTAAATGGCCTTGTTAAAATTCCAAACATGCCAGGTGACTCAGTGTTGTGATCTCCTCATAGCTTCCTTCACACACATGGAGTTAGCATCTCAGTGTTGCCGTAAAGCCACGTCCGGACGCGCTTCGTCGCCTACGACTTTGTCACAGGGCCTACTTTTGGCACACACCCGCACAGATGTCTGTCAAATCGCCCCTGAAGTCGGACTGAAATGCCGGTTTGAAATCGTGCCAGTTCAGTTGAAAACCGGCACTGTAAACTGGACCTACAGAACGGATGCGCCGGTGATGTCCTAAACGGTGCAAGCTTAGGAAATATTCACAGTACCTACAGGTAAGCCTTATTATAGGCTTACCTGTAAGTATAAGTGGTGTTACAGTGTTTACTACCACGTTGAAACACACAAATCCATATTAACCCTTAGTAAATTCAAATGCATTCATTTCATCATATTCCCTGTAGCACCTTCTTAATAGACAACATCTAAACTAACCAGCAGAGGTATCTCAATAGCAAGTTATTATAAGCAGGCTGACCACTAGGTGCCTGTATGTCATCTCCTCCAATAAAAAGACATAACAAATGATCACATGTGTTTGTGCTTTATGAACTTGGCAGGTACCCACACCACGTTACTGTAGAGCATTATAAAGCTTATACATATCCAGAATTGGAAAGATTAAAATGTCAGGATGCACGTGTAGTAGGCACACTGAGCCACGACCTTTTAGAGTCTTTAAAGACTTAGGGGTTTATTTATATAGCAAAATAACAGTTTTTTTTGGTCTCTGTGCCTGATTTTATAGCAAAAATCTACTGGCTTTTGCCACAAACAAAATGAAGAAATATAGGCCTGGTAAAAATATCTGAAAATTAGATTTAGTAAAAACATTTTCATTGCAGTGTGTGTTGCTTTAAAAACATGTTAAATTGGCTCAATCTATATATGATATTTGTCACATATTAAGTGAAAATTAAAAATATACAATTTCTTGCACCTGTAGGAACTACTCCAGCAAAAGTGACATCTATATATATATTTTTTTAAATGACTGCCTTTAAAAAAAATTCCCAGCTGGCTTCTGGTATGGAATTAAGGGAAGAACCCCCCAAAAAATAAAGGGTGGGGTTCCCCCAAAAGTACATACCAAACCCTAACAGAAGCATGCATGCATCCTTCTGAACCATACCAGGATACATGCCCTCAACATGGGGAGGGAACAGGGGCAGACTGACCATTGAGGCCCTCGGGCACTGCCCGAGGGCCCCATTAGGGTTGCCAGCCTCAGTAAAACCAGGGACAGTATGTAAAAATCTGTGTTTTTGTTTACATCTGTCCCTGATATGTCCAAAACAGACATGCTTTTGATGTGAAAATCCAGAGATTTTAGCTGCCCCGCCTCTGCACTGCCTCCTGGCGTGGTGGCCATCAGTAAGCCCAGGGGCCCCATAATCTTCTATTGCCCGGGGGCCCCATGAGTTGTCAGTCAACCCCTGGGAGGGAACCTTGCTAGACGGGCCCCTGTGGAAAAGGCAATTGTCATCACTCATATTGATTGGGACATGAGCCTCTTCCCCATATTCCTGGTAGGGTGGATGTAGGGGGTTGTGGGGTAGGTCATGTTGGAATTACCGATACCCGATTCCCACGCTCAGTTTGAACTGAGCCGCCGACATATATCGAGTGCAGTACACTCGGGTACATTCGGCCAGGCTTGGCTTCGCTCGTCCTCACACATAAACGTCACAGAGCGTGAGCACGAGCAAAGCCGAGCCTGGCCGAATGTACCCGAGTGTACTGCACTCGGTATATGTCGGCGGAGGCGTTCAAACTGAGCGCGGGAAGCGGGGATTCGACTCGAGACATCGCTGGAGAAGCCGGGAAGACACCGAAGACGGAAGCCGGACCGGACAAGGCCGCCGATGGACCCCGTGCAAGACACCACAAACACAATGAGTGCTGTTGCGAGGACCACGGCCATATTTGGTCAATTATGTCAACCAGCACTCAGAATGTAGGACATTTACAGTACCTTGGGATATTATTTTTTGAACATCATAGGACATAAATATATATATTTTTTTTATAAATAAAAGGACTTTAGCTATGATGTGTGTATTTATTAACTATGTATGTTTTTTTGAAAACATGCAGCATGGAATTGATGCTGCATCCACCTAGGTGACAGCTTTTCTGCAAAATTGTTTAATTTGCCTTTAGGATACAAGGTACTTGTGTGCAAATTAAAAAAAAAAATACAAAAAACATAGCACATATAGTACACTGTAATCTTACAGATTCCATGACTGTATCAAATCATTTTACCTCCCTTTTGTCTCCAAGACCCCTTTCACACGGAAGCGTTTTTACAGCATTTTAGCGTTAAAAACAGCGCTATTTAAACGCTCATAAAACGCTCTCCGTGCATCTTAATGGACCGTTTCACACTAAATCCTGCAAGCAGCATCTTTGGAGCAGCTTTTGGGCACTGAAAAAAATGCTCCACTAACGCTGCAATATTTACATTTTTGGTAAACTCATTCAACGAATCCAAGCTCTGCAAGCTGAGATAACATGCACTGCATTGATGCATTCACACAATTTTAAAGTGACCATGATATAAAACAAACTTTAGGAAGATTTATGTATCCCATTGTTTTGCAAAGCTATGTACACTACAGACTATATGATTGAATCTGTTCTGATATCGCTGTTTTACTAACCTGATAGCTTATTATTCTAAATAGGAATCCTTTTGTTTGCAAATATTAAAGATTCTACCAGCAAGAACGAGTGCTTACATTTAAAGAGCACCTGTCATTTCAGACAGTAATAAGAACCCTGTTTGCACTGAACAACACCAGTCCTAAATTCATCATGGCAGTGTAAGGCCGTGTACACACGTTAAAATCTATCTCCTGAAAAGGGTCTGACAGACCGTTTCAGCAGACAGATTCGATCGTGTGTACGGGCGGACAGACAGATTTGGCCAGCCGACAGATTTTAAAGCATGCTTTAAAATCTGTCTGCTGGGAATCCGTTCGTCCGACATGTCTGCTGGTTAGTACGCTAACCAGCAGACACATCTGCCCGCATATGCGTCGAATGGATTCGACGCATGCGCAGAAGTTTTTTACTTCCTGGTGCGGTGACGTGGCGGCGTCAACGTCACCGCGCTGTCTGCCGGCGGGGGTTTTGGTTTGATCGTGTGTACAGAGATCAAACCAAAACAGCCAGCAGACAAATCTGATCAAATCGGTCTGTCCGACCGGTTTGAGCAGATTTATTTGGTCGTGTGTACGCGGTCTTAGGCGGCGTACACACGATCGGACATATCCGATGAAAACGGTCCGCGGACCATTTCCATCGGATATGTCCGATCGGGAGTTTGATCCGATGGCGTGTACACACCATCGGATCAAATTCCCCGCCGCCGGACGGCGCGGTGACGTGGCGGTGACGTTGACACCGCCGCGTCACCGCACCAGGAAGTAAAACACTTCCGCGCATGCGCTGAATCCATTCGGCAGCGGCGCGGCGGCGGTGGGGGCCGACATGTCTGCTGGTAAGTGTACTAACCAGCAGACATGTCGGGCGGACAGATTCCCACCGGATAGATTTCAAAGCTTGCTTTGAAATCTGTCGGGTGGAGAAATCTGTCCGCTAGCCCATACACACGAGCGGAGATGTCTGCTGAAACGGTCCATCGGACCGTTTTCAGCGGACATATCCCCTCGTGTGTACGCGGCCTAAGGCGGCGTACACACGAGGGGATATGTCCGCTGAAAACGGTCCGATGGACCGTTTCAGCAGACATCTCCGCTCGTGTGTATGGGCTAGCGGACAGATTTCTCCACCCGACAGATTTCAAAGCAAGCTTTGAAATCTATCCGGTGGAATATGTCCGCCCGACATGTCTGCTGGTTAGTACACTTACCAGCAGACATGTCGGCCCCCACCGCCGCCGCGCCGCTGCCGAATGGATTCGGCGCATGCGCGGAAGTGTTTTACTTCCTGGTGCGGTGACGTGGCGGTGGCGCGGCGGCGTCAACGTCACCGCCGCGTCACCGCGCCGTCCGGCGGCGGGGAATTTGATCCGATGGTGTGTACACGCCATCGGATCAAACTCCCGATCGGACATATCCGATGGAAATGGTCCGCGGACCGTTTTCATCGGATATGTCCGATCGTCTGTACGCCGCCTTAGAGTTCTCTCCGTTTAAGTCTCAGAGCCTTTAACTAGGTTAATGAAGGAACCAAACCTAATCTATTCTGCATGGAGAATAAACAGTATGGCTGATTTATAATTGTACTGCCATGTAACCCCCTGAAGGTTTAAGATTGTTTGCAGAAGGATAATGTACACAATTTTAGCAATCTATTTAAAAGATCTAAACTTAAGACAATTCATGTGATTTCTGTTGGCAGTGACAGCCTGGCAGCAATGTTATCTCTGACTGCTTGTGGTTCTGGCATTCCACCAAGCTCCTGAAACTGAATCCAGCCTATAACACACACACACAGGGATTCATTACTTGGGCAGTCTCCCGTCAGCTGCCAGACACAGTTGCCTCTCCTCTTTATGGTATCATCTCATATTATCTTATTCTGATGATGACTAATGACCTTACAGTCTCATGTAGTAAGAGTAGTGAGGCAACCTCATAAGCTGTTGGGTCTGGTTGGTTACCAGTCTCCAACCCACCTCAGATAACAGAGTTTCAGGTTGCAGATTTCCAAACCTGCCATTTTAAACTACGAGAGTGACCTAATCATGTGAGCAGATAGTAAATACTTCCAAGTAACTATTTTGGATCATAGCTCCTGGAAATACAATCAAACAACATACATCATGAAAGCAGAGAAGTAAACTGAAATTACGCAAATGTATTTCACTACAGATATAAAGCTGTGACCAAGTAGAATACACAATACCTTTTACTTATATCTGTCAATTAACCACTTAACCCCCAGACCATATTGCTGGTCAAAGAACAGAGCACTTTTTGCGATTCGGCACTGCGTCGCTTTAACTGACAATTGCGCGGGCGTGCGACGTGGCTCCCAAACAAAATTGGCGTCCTTTTTTTCCAACAAATAGAGCTTTCTTTTGGTGGTATTTGATCAGCTCTGCGGTTTTTATTTTTTGTGCTATAAACAAAAATACAGCGACAATTTTGAAAAAAATGAATATTTTTTACTTTTTACCATAATAAATATTCCCCAAAAATACATAAAAAAAAATATATTTTTTCCCTCAGTTTAGGCAAATACGTATTCTTCTACATATTTTTCGTAAAAAAAATCGCAATAAGGAGTTTATTGATTGGTTTGCGCTAGGATTGTCCCGATACCGATACTAGTATCGGTATCGGGACCGATACCGAGCATTTGCCCGAGTACTTGTACTTGGGAAAATGCTCCGATGCTTCAGCCGATACCTGGACAGTCAGGGTGATCAGTGCGGTGGGGGAGTTACAAGCACTGATCACCGCTGACTGCCCCCATCCGTGCTGCTGCCGTGTCCCTTCATGCATGCCGCTGTGTCCCCCTCAGTGCTGCCGCTGTGTCCTGCGGCCGTGTCCCCCCTTCGTGCTGCCGCCGTGTCCCCCCTTCGTGCTGCCGGGGTTAAGTAAATCCGGCTCCTACCTTTTCCGAATGTACAGAGTCAGTGATGACTCTGTCCATTCACATAACTGAAACATTGTAAACTGTGTTTACAATGTTTCAGTTTATGAATGAAGAGAAGCCGCTGGCTTCTCTCCATTCATTTTCAGCGCAGCTGAAGCTGCTGAGAAAGGGACTGGGGAATCTGTGTCCCTAGTCCCTTTCCATGTCTCAGAGAGGAGATGTCAGAGGTCTGTTAAGACCCCTGATATCTCACCAAAGCCCCCAACAGGGCTGATAAAAAAAAAAGAAGGAATTGCAAAAAATAATAAAAAAAATTATTGTAAAAAATAAAAAATAAAATAAAAAACACACCGACACTGTCCATTTCCCCACCACCCCTCCTTAAAAAAAAAAAAAAAAAACACTGACACATGTGCCACTGTCACATGAGATTTAAAAAAAAGTATCGGGAAACCGGGATCAGAGAGTACTTGATAAAAAGTATCGGTACTTGTACTCGGTCCTAAAAAAAGTGGAATCGGGACAACCCTGGTTTGCGCAAAGGTTATAGCGTTTACAAAATAGGGGGTAGTTTATGGCATTTTTATTAATCATTTTTTTTTACTAGTAATGGCGGCAATCAGCGATTTTTTTGCGGTACTGCGACATTATGGCGGACACTTCTGACACATTTTTGGGATAATTGCCATTTTCAATAGCTATCAGTGCTATAAAAATGCATTGATTACTATAAAAATGCCACTGGCAGGGAAGGGGTTAACACTAGGGGGCAGGGAAGGGGTTAAGTATGTTCCCTTAGTGTGTTCTAACTGTAGGGGGGTGGACTCACTAGGGGAAATGACTGATCGCTGTTCATACATTGTTCAGGCATTTCTCCCCTGACAGGACCGGGAGCTGTGTGATTACACACACAGCTCACGGTCCTCGCTCTGTAACGAGCAATCGCGGGTGCTCGGTGGTGATCGCGACCGCCGGGCAAGCGCGCGGGAGTCAGGAGGGAGCGGGGGGCGCACGCGCCCCTAGTGGCCGCTTTGAGAGCTGACGTAGAGCTACGGGCTCTCGCGCAGGAGAGCCAACCTGCCGCCGTAGAACTGCGGCGGCTGGTCGGCATCTAGTTAATGTGAAAAATATCTTCTACAAAGTATGTTCTAAAAAAAAAATCCAAAACTAGATGTGATTTATTTATGTTAGCATTGGATACTGTATATAGTTCCCCCAATCCCCAGTAATGTGACTAATGGCCCTGACTAATGAATCGTACGATTTCCGGATCATGTGTACACTACTTTTGAGAGTTGATCACAACAGTTCATTCGATATTATTTGATCAGACAAGCACAACATTTTTCCTCGTACGATACCAGATTGTGCGATTTTTGTTTAGTCCATATAGTTGTCGTCCGAAAATACAATACAAATACTGTATTTGCCAGTGTATAAGGCTACCAGGCGTATAAGACGACCCTCTAATTTTTCAGTTTTTTAAGATTTTTTTGCCCCTTCCGATGCTTCCGTCGCTTCATATTTCTTCCTTCTGGAGCCATATTCTTCTTCATTCTTGCTGGAGCTGGAGCAAATCATGGAGAGCGATATGTTCTATTAATGAATACAAAGCCTGCTTGGATTGGCAGAGGCTGTAACCTCATCAGCCCACGCCTCTCTGACTCTCAAAGCCAATCCGTGCAGGCCATTTTATGTAGCCTGCTCAGATTGGCAGGGGTTGTTACTCCAATCTGAGCAAGCTCTGTATTCATTTGTACTCACCGGGATTGGCTAAGCGGTATATACTGTATGTAGCCAAAGCTTAAGGTAGTCTTATACACCAGCAAATACAGTACAACACATGAGATCACTTTTAATTTTTTTTCTGTCGTACGAGAATTTTCGTGACTTTAGTAACCTATTCAATTTTAACTTGCGACTTTAAAGCGAAAAAAGTTGTCGTAACATATGCTTTTGAGTACCATTATTAAAAAACAGGGACTAAACTAGTCAACCGGAATCACCAAATTTCATTGCCATCAAAGTGATACTTAACACACACATTTACATTTTCTCTTCTATTTCTGTATATGGATGATGGCATTGTAATTATTTTATAAAAAAAAAAACACATCTAAGCACATCTTTCCTAATTGATATACCGTATATACTCTAGTATAAGCCGACCCGGATATAAGCCGAGGCACCTAATTTTATCACTGACTCGAGTATAAGCCTAGGGTGTCCATCTGCATGCCTCACTGTGTCCATGTGCATGCCTCACTGTGTTCATGCCTCGACTGTATGGCTAGACTGTCATTTAACATGGGAGTCTATGGAAGGGGTGCCGGATTTGAAAAACAAACTTGTAGAGGAGAAATGGGGCTACATGTGTGCAAATTCCGGGTCCAGAAGACCTACGACCGGCTAGTACTGGGTCCCCAAAGTCATCAGAGAAATTACCGATTAACATCGGAATCTATAGAAAGGGTGCCCAGCCATAGGTACCCCGGCCAACAAACTTTGCACACTTGTAGAGGAAGAGTGGGGCTACATGTGTGCCAAGTTTGGAGTCCAGAGGACCTATGGCCGGCTGGTACCAGGTCCCCAAATCTGGGATATCAGGCGCAAAAAGGTGACTCGAGTATAAGCCGAGGGGGGCAATTTCAGCACAAAAAAGTTTGCTGAAAAACTCGGCTTATACTCGAGTATATACGGTATATAGCTGTCAGATGACCCATCTCTTTCCCAGCCTGTCTACAGTGGAACATAAGCAGGAGGAGCTACTGCTAGTCACATGTCAACATATAAAAAAAAAGCTTTTGGAATTCAGAGTACAGGTAAATAATTATTATCAATATGTTGTTTTCAATTGTCATACAAATATAAATTTGGCATCAAATCTTTATTATTTTTTGACATTAACATGGCATGGGCGGATTTCTGCCAGTCACAGGCTATGTCACACCCCTCCAGCCTGTGTCTTAGAATAACAACAGGTTATACACTAACATTTGTGACTCTATATTTACATGGGCTGCTCAGATGAGATGGGGGGGGGGGGGGATGCTCAGCATAGAAACTTACTGAAAACTGAGCATGTGCAGAGTTGCCACCACAGCTGCAAAATCCCTAGCTACATTGGGGACATGGACAGGAGGTGGGACTGCAGCAGGTTTTACCAGATTTTTGCAGAATACAGAAAACTAAATCATATAGTGACTAAATGAGAATTACAGCATATAATGATATAAAGTGGGTTTAGTGACACTATAAAGAAACCCTTTTTTTTTTTTTTTTTACCGAAGATTACAGAAAACTATCCCAAACATGAACTATTCAGATTATAAATAACTCACAGCATAATCAGTGAACAAAACTGTTCGCCTGTCTCACAAGACCCAATTCTTCCCCCATCTTGCCCAGCATAGAAAAGCGAAAGCCAGACTACAAATCTTAGCCTGCACACCAAAAACACCTCTGTCTTTTCTATGACAGTCATGTGACATTTTAATCTGCGTATGTTAAGGGCCAGAGGGAGAACTAAGGCCGCGTACACACGGGGTCCGCTGAAACATGTACGACGGACCGTTTCCAGCGGACATGTCTCCTCGGATTTTGGTCCGATGGCGTGTACACACCATCGGACAAAAATTCCCTCGGACTGAGGACGCGGTGACGTGGCGGTGACGCCGACGCTGCCATGTCACCACTCCAGGAAGTAAAATACTTCCACACATGCGTCAAATTCATTTGACGCATGCGGGAGATTTATGTCCGCTGGTTAGGCGTACTAACCGACGGACAGGTTTCCAGCGGACAAATTTCAAAGCATGCTTTGAAATTTGTCCGCTGGAAAAACTTGTCCGCTAGGTCGTACACACGATCAGATATGTCTGCTGAAACTGGTCGGCGGACCAGTTTCAGCGGACATATCCGATTGTGTGTACACGGCCTTAGAGTTAGAGATGAAGACTTAGAGAATTTCAAGTAGAAGCACTTTTAGTCTGCTTATACCGCCCATTTTGTGGTAAGGAGGAGTGTGTTTGAACCATTTAATGATTAAGATGATGAAGGCATCTCTACATCAGGGGTAGGCAACCTCGGCCCTCCAGCTGAGGTGAAACTACAAGTCCCATTAACAAGACCCTGACATTCACAGACATGACCCCTAGAGGCAGAGGCATGATGGGATTTGTAGTTTCACCACAGCTGGAGTGCCAAGGTAGCCTGCCCCTGATCTACATGTGGAACAGGTCACTTTAACCACAGGCATAATTGAAGATTAGAGTTTAAACCACATGGCTCTGCAGGGGTTCTCTAATTTGGTGCAATTACTAAATTTTGGGCTTGATTTACTAAAACCGGAGAGTGCAAAAGCTGGTGCAGCTCTGCATAGAAATTAATCAGCTGCCAGTTTTTTTTGTCAAAGCTTAATTGAACAATCTGAAGTTAGAAGCTGATTGGCTACCATGCACAGCTACTTCGGATTTTGCACTCTCCAGTCAACCTTATTTTGTCTTATCAGACAATAATATCATCAAATATCTTCTACAACCCTTTACGGGAGAGCTTCTGGACCTTGTTAGACAAAAGCTTGCATACACAGTAAAATGTAATTTGAATCTTTTACAGAACATCTAAAAAAAATAAAAATCATCAGACCATTCTTTCTTTCCATCATTTAGTCAACACATTTTGGTCAAAGGCCCTTAAAAATTTCATCCAGGACTACAATTTGAATGGAACTAAGGATTATTTTGTGTCATGGACCTGCACTTTACAACATGTATGTGTTTTCCTGAACGAAAACCCCATTCACAGTTAAGTTTTGTTAGTTTATGGAAAACTTTCCATGCTGCATAGCTTTCTTGTTCAAATATCAAAGTTCACATCGTTTAAATAAACCATTAGAACAAGGGTAAGCAATGGTACAGGGTGACAACCAAAACACTTCCAAGATGCAATAAGAAAGAGGGTGCAAAAGTGCAATATGACCATGATACATATTAAAATAATTAGACAAGATCAGTGTGACGGACCCCCTGTACTCAAATTTTTCTAGCAGCCATTGCTCTATGAAATGAACCAGGTTCTTTCCTTCCATCTTCTCAGGGATACCAAGGGCCCTAACGTTATTACGGCAAAGTCTATTTTCTAAATCGTCGAGTCTCACGGCATGTTTGGCCACCATCAACTGCTGGGCATGCAACTACCTTTGCATAGGGGCTCAGTCATCCTCTAGTGTTCAGATGCGCCCTTCCATATTAGAAGTGCGATCCCTTAATTTTTGCATGTCCTGCTGCATAAAGGACATTTCAGCTTTCATCCCCTTGATCTCCGTCGACAGGACAGTGACAGAGAGGTTGCATGATTTAACCGCAGAGTGTATGTTTCAGCTGAGCCTGAAGACATGGCCACCTGCGGTGTGTGAGACACGGGGGTAGTACTTACTGCATCCAATGGTAATACCGGAGCCAGGGGCACTGTGTCATCTGCCTCTGACTGGGAGCCGCTACGATCCTTAACTCCGTCACCAGGTAGCGCCAGAAAATCCTGTGCGCCATGCAGAGTTTCTGTGTGGCCTCCCTGTATTTGACCTTAGCTGATTTTGAGGCTGCGCTGCCATCTTGGATCTCCTGGTCTGGAGCAGAGCGGGCCGCAGCACTGCGCTTAGACATCTCCTCAGCCGAGAACAAGCACTGCAACAGTTGGGCGTAGAGTCAGAAAGCATCGGATGGTAGGTAGAGGCCAGTATCAGGCTGTCAGGAATGATTAGCTGGATAAAAGGGCGGATTTTCGGCGGAGCTCACAAGATATGCGACTGACTACATCCGATGCCAAGCCACACCCCCGGACCCCCGTACTCAAGATGAGTCTCTCCGCCGTATCCCTCCTCTGTCCGGTACCACACAATCCAAGACCTCTTAGCTTTCCCATTCACTAGTCCTATTAGAACCAGAATACAAGTCTTATATACAGTTAAAGAGGAGGAGGTTCCTCCCTCCTGCTCATATTACCCTAACAATACACAGAAACATAAATTAACATGAGCTAATTAACTAATCCTCTAAAGCAGCTGATGTGACTCCCTAACTACAATACACATTATAATACATATTGTTAAACCATAATGGTGAGCATTGGAGAATAGTATGACCCAGGGGGTACAGAGTTATAGCAGAGATCTCTAAAAAGCGAAGTGGTTTCTGGAGCTGGATACCTTTCTAGCAAAGGAAAACTGCATTGTACATGGATAATTACAACATTTGGTAAGCTATTGTTTCAATTTTGGAAAGTCAGTTGACAAAAGTCAATGATCATAATACTAAAGTTATGACTGGGAAACAGATGAGGTTTTGTTGTATAGAAGAACTTTCCTTTTATCTGGTTTAATGCACAATTGCGTAGTCTTCAATTACTAACTGTTACAGTGCTTGATTATCTGACTGGTGGTTTACTCCAACATAGAGCTGGAAAACTAAATATATGTACCTTCAAGGAGCATAGATGGCACAGCAGGCACAATTTAGAAATCCCATGAGAAAATCAGTCCAACAAAAAAAAACACAATAAGTAAACCTGCAAAAACAAAGTAGGTTTCCTGGAGATAACACGTGTATGCTAAACCTGAGGAAGCTCTTGAATGCTGACCAGTTTTTCCAACCGAACACTATAGCATGTGATGACTTGTGTGTCTGTCTGCTGCTCTAGCATGGATATTCTAGTACAAATAGACACAAGCACTGAGCCATGTACAGGATACATACCCTCATTTACATAACCTAAAGTAAATAGAGAAAGGCCACTCTTGCTTATTTAGTCGGGCAGTACAAAAAGCAATGATGAAAAACAGTAATCTATACTATTTGATCAGATTTTAAGTTGTATTAGTTCAGAGTTGTCAGAATATATAAAAGATAACTGTCAATTGATTCTAAAGTGTTAATGCACTTTGCACATTGTTTATTGACTTATTGTGCAATGTTCTATGCTAATTTTTAAAATGATTTTCATGTTAAATTTTACAAGTGACTAGGGGCACATTCATAAACGATGTTTGTAATGTTCACAAAACATTTACTGCAGGTAAATCAATCAGTGTCGGTTCACACTGGGGCAACACGACTTCCAGTGCGACTTACAAGGCAACTTAGAGACGACTTGAGCGTGACTTCAGCGCTACTTGGGGTGACTTACAACGTGACTTCAAGTCGCCTCCAGAACAGGCGACTTTGCCAGTGGCCAATCACATAATAATCTGTGGGAGGGGTTTGCCTTAGAAAACTATTTTCACTTCCTGGAAAGTTGCTTCAGTTAAGACAGGGGATCCGACTTCCATTGAAATCAATGGATACAAGTCGCCTAGAAGTAGTGCAGTACAGGAACCTTTTCTGAAGCTGGAGCGACTTCAGTAGTGTACATTAAGACGGCTCTCATTGACTAAAATGTAATTTCTCATGTCGCGCGACTTGGGGCTAGGGTTGCCACCTCATCCCTTTAAAAAGGAACACATCTGAATTACACAGATTCTGAGGCTAATTTAATACAGATAAGGCATCAAGTGAGTTTAATTACCACCTTAATTGGCCACAGAACCTGTGTAATTCAGATGTGTTCCTTTTTAAAGGGATGAGGTGGTAACCCTACTTGGGGCGACACAAGTCGGATCCCAAGTCGCGTTAGTGTGAACCGGCACTTACTGTAATCAGTCTCTGCAATTGTTATACGAGTTGTTCTGAGTGTTTCTAAACATTTTTAAGGAGTAAAGATAAAAGGACAAGAAAAAATGTTTCCTGATATGTCCGCATAGATCTCAATTGTTCTTTATTTCTACGGACTGGCCCTCACTTTAAATTACATCCGTCCATCTGTCTTTCCTCCTCATTTGTCCCACTTTTGTGGTCTCGAGCAGGAGTCTCCAAACTTTCTAAACAAAGGGCCAGTTTATTGTCCTTCAGATTTTAGCAGGGCCTGACTGTGGCTAGTATTAGTAGAACATTCCCCAGCATCAGACAAAGCAACAATGCATCAGTCTTGGAATAAGAAAATTACATAGTAGTAGTCAGTAGAAGGAGGAATGGTACCCCAACATTGAATTTAGTTGACGGAATAGCACCCTATCAATGGTGTCTGTGGGAGAAAAAGTGCCCTATCATTTGTGATAAATTGGAGGACTATTGCCCCATCATTGATGTTAATGGGAGGAATAGTGTTCCATCGTTGGCATCAGTTAGGGGAATTGTACCTCATCATTGGTGTTAATGGGAGGATTAGTGCCCCATTGTTGGTATCGGAGAGCAGCATCTGACGCACAGGCCACAGTTTTGAGACCACTGCTCTAAATGTTCAGACCTCTTTAAACAATGTCTTTTTTAACTACCAAAACTATTCTAGAATGCTAAATCTTTCATTCACTGTCTAAATTCTTACATTTATGTTTCTAAAAAGCTAGTATGAAGAAAAAAAACAAAAAAAACACTTGTGGGTTTACTGTATTGATTCCTTATGATCTGTTTAACTGGGAGCATGGCAGAGGTATTCCCTTTGCCCACAAAGGTGACTCTCTTTGCCACCTCAGAAAGTTGGGAGATATGTATTCATGGTTTTGTTTGGCATGATACCTTAAAGCAGGGGTTCACCCAAAAAAAAAAATTGTAATATTACATTCAGGCGAGTTGTTAGAATGACAATCGGCTGTTTTTTTTAAAATCCTTGCCGTACATACTGTTTTAGATATATATGTTCATCGCGGCTTCCGGGTATAATCTGCAGGAACTGGGTGTTCCTAATTGATTGACAGGCTTCCGACGGGCGCATACAGCGCGTCACGAGTTGCCGAAAGAAGAACGTCGGTGCGCAGGCGCCGTATAGATCCGACTCGCAGTCCGGCTTCTTTCGGCAACTCGTGACGCGCTGTATGCGTTGGTTGGAAGCCTATCAATCAATTAGGAACGCCCAGTACCGCAGATTATACCCAGAAGCTGTGGTGAACACACGCAGGCGCAGTAGGAAATGGGCAGTGAAGCCATACAGCTTCACTGCCTGTTTCCCATAGTGTGGATGGCGGCGCGGGTCCTGGAGCGATCGTGGGACCGGCATCGGGGGGGCCATCAGCGCGGGCAAGTAGGACAAGGTAAGTGTCCCTATTTAAAGTCAGCAGCTACACTGTTAGTAGCTGCTGACTTTAAAAAAAAAAAATTGCGTCTGGAACACCCCTTTAACATTAAACCTTGACCCTATAACGTTAGGTTTCCAAACCCTTTTCCTAACACTAAATCTATCTCGCAAACAAAATACTTAACATATAACTTCTAATGCAGAACTTTACCACACACCAATATGAGATTGCTTCCTAATCCCTAAACTTAACCACCTTACAGTGCCAGGACAAGGCCATCCAGTGCCCAGGGCATAGATGCCAAACTGCACCCCTTCCTTTCCCTTAGGGTTAGGGTCAGGGTTTTCAAACCCCTGCAATAAACCATTGTGCCCAGGGCAGTGGTCCCTTCTGCTACCCCTTGCCCCGGCCCTGTCCCCTAACCCCCAACGCTATATCTAACTATATCTCAATGCCTAACACTTATCAACCCTAGAATACCACATTTACCAGTTGAAATCTTTTGTACCACTGTATTATGCAGTGGGCCGCAATTCGGGACCTACCCTGTGAGTGGGGTCCATATTATTATTATTATTATTACCATTCATTTCGTTTGTTGGCCAGAATTATTTTATTTTGTTCTTTACTATGTTTTGTTCATTTTCCTTTCTTTCCACACGACTTTACACTTGCAGAGCAAGCGAGGATTGTTCGCTGCTCTACCTGTTCGAACTTTAATCCTTTACTTGAAAAACTAATAAAAACTATTGAAACAGAAATCTTTTGTACCGAGATCTTATAACTGAAAGACACAGTTCATTGGGAAGGTAATTCAGATATTGAATTACCTTCCCAATGAACTGTGTGTTCTGTCTTATAATTGGGAATAAAGCTACTGAGATGAGTCAGTGGTCAGAAGAGTCACCTTTTACAAATGTTATCCTGCAAAAGATATCTTCATAAATATGTACAATAACTTTGGATGAAAACAGACACTGATGGTTCTAGCCATAGCATGGGAAAACACAAACAATCATTTATGAAAGTCCACCCCAAACAACCAATATTTTTCCTTAGACTGGTTAGCCAGGGCATGTATGCAGAGAATGCCATGTGTCCATAGGTGTGCACAGCCTACTGCATTAGGCCTCATTCACACATGGTGGACTCCGTCGCAGTCCGTTGCGACGGAGTCCGCCTGTGTCCGCCAGCTCAGCGGGAGATCAGTCCGCAGATGACAAGCTCGTCTCTGCTCACTGAGCGGTGAGGGGCTTGTGCAGTGCTGCTGATTCCAATGGAGCGATCTGATGAGAACGGACAGCATGTCCCGTTTTCGTCAGATCTCACCCTATCCGCCATAACAGATAGGGACGTGGCCCCTATACGTCTGTTTTTAGCGGATCAGATCAGGTCGGATGTCAGCGGACATGTCTCCGCTGACATCCGACGCTCCATAGGGATGCATGGAGCGGCCGTTCAGGTCTGCCGTCAAAACTGACTGGCAGACTTGAACGGTCCGTAAGTGTGAATGAGGCCTTAGGGTGTGACCTCAAAGTTCAAACAGATATGTGTATTTATACTGACGGTGTCACTAGAGCAGTGAAGGTTGTCAGTAGGGCAGAGATTGGTGTCAGAAGGGCAGTGTATTGCGTCAGTCGTTTTTGTTTTTATTTAATGTTTTATAATTTTTTTACAATTAGGAGGCTTTTCTGAAATATCAGGGGTTTAAACATCGGTAGTTAAGTGATCTTTCTCAATCCAGTTGTTATTTCACACCTATGAGGAGTCTGACAGAAAAATATGAATCAAGTTTATTCCTGAAACCAGTGTCATAGACAGATTAGAAGCGGTTTATTATTTTTTGTACCTGTAGGCCTTACTTACAGTAACTGGAGAGCTGGACTTTAACATATATCTAAACTGATTTATTGAATGTTATCAACTATTTCCTCTGTTATTGCCTTAACTGGCTTTCATTTATCCAGTTAAATACGTTTATGAGTTTGCTGTAAGCACAATTGATAACATGGGGTTTATGGGTTTAAAGTATTACGTAAATGTGATTCTGGGGAAGTTTGTAACCATGGTGTAGTGTAGGAAAACAACATGCAATGAACAAGACTACCTGAATACAATGCGAAGTAGCGTTCAGCAATGGCTCAGGTCAGGTCACTGCTTCTTTCATGCAGATAGATAAATGTGCCAGTTCAGTGAGTTTCACCTCAATCACTACGGTAAAATTTCCTTGCAAACTCCATTAAAAAAATTCAATTTGATTTTAGTCAGCCCCCAAGTGTCCAAAAGATCACTAAAATGCACTAAATGTTTAATAAGTGATCAAATTTAGGTACAAAAACAAGGGAAGCCATATCTTGGGTAATGATGCTCTATTAGAGAAAAAAAAATATATATGATCTGCAGCACCATGAGCAATGAGCCTCCACCCTAAATATATATGCAAACAAAGAGGGGCATCATGTGACTATTATATTTTGAAGTGATTTTCCTTATTTAAAGTCCCGATGTGCTCTAATAATTAAGCGGAGACACTGAATGAAACTACACGTAGACTATGGACTTTCAGGTTTCTACATATTTTTTACAAGTAGGAAATTAACTTTAAAGCAAGCCCCCACCCGACCATAGTAGCTGTAGCCAACGTGGTGCAATGTGTAAAATCCACAGCAGACGCACTGAAGTCCTTCAAGTCATCTCAGCAGCTTTACTACCTCTGCTGCCCCTTTCCAGAGCTTCCGAGCGCCTTGCTCTCTATATATTTACATTAGGAAAGCTACTGAATCACTTCTGGGACAAGGGAGGAGGATCAGCTGAGTAACCTTATGCCCTGTACACACGATCAGAGTTTCCGTCGGAATAAACTCTGACGGGTTTTTCCGACGAAATTCCGTTCAAGCCGTCTTGCATACACACGAACACACCAAATTCCGACCATCAAAAACGCAGCGACGTACAACACTACGACGAGCCTAGAAAAATTAAGTTCAATGCTTCCGAGCATGCATGTTTTTTTCTCCGTCGGAAATTCCATACAGATGAACGGAATTTCCAATTTGTTCCGTCAGAAAAAGAGAACATGTTCTCTTTCTGACTACTACCAATATATCCTTGGGTATCCCCTCTTTTGTAAGCAGTGTCAGGAAACTGAGGGCACGCTCCTACATATTTTCTGGGACTACGGATGTGTCTCTTACTCCATGATACTCCGTTATTAAAATTCCGTACTCCATTCACAGTATAGATCTCTGATCAGCGCTTGCCATCGGATTAATTCTCGAGTTGAGCTTTGTGGTCTGACATGGAGAAAATCCAATTCTGGCCATGTGTTCAGCACCAAAATGAATGGGTCAGTATTTTGTTTATACAGCATAGTGGCTTAGTGGATAGTGGATTCTGTCTTATAGCACTCGGGTCATTGTCCCACTGGGACACTATCTACATGGAGTTTTCATGTTACCTCTGTGCTTGATTTCTGTGCTGTGCTTGATTTCCTCCCATGCTCCAAATGCTTGTGGGTCCCTGTCTAAACTGGCCTAGGTAAATATGCATACCTCTTAGGTAGGACCTTAGATTGTAAGCTCCCTGAGAGCAGTGACTGATGTGAATGTATATTTTCGGCATTCATTTAATAAAAAAATAAAAATATGGGTGACTGTGCTGGGGACATAAGAGTGTACGCTCTCTGGGCAGCATTGCAGCATACATCAGCACTATACAATAGTAAAGTTGAATGTGATTTTTTTGGGGGTGTTTATTTGAATTGTATATATGTTCTATAAAGCTATTGATTACATTAATACAATCAACAGGGATTCTGGGAAATAATACAGTAGCAGTTAGATCGGAAATATTCATTAGAGTTATTGTACAACTGACTAGTCATGATTGTGTTTGGAACAAAAGCAACAAAAACTTTCAAATGATTGTAGGCCAGTTATATAAATTATACATGCCTCATTATTCATCAAATTAAAGTGGCAATTCTTTTCATGTTCACGTCAATATGAACAGAGCTGAGGAGCCGAATATGAACAAGAGTTTAGAAAACAGATTGTGAAAACATAAATCTGCCGGATCTTGGCCCCTGTTAAGAGACATATTGACCCCAACTGTCTCATGATAGAATGCTATAATTGACCTCCTTTTCACCTAACCCTTTCTTTTATAAAACATGTCATAAATGAAAAAGTATACAATTAAAATAATTATTTTATTTTTACTTTTAGTTCTACAGATTGTAGAGAAGATGTGAAATCTATATATGTTTATATTATTACTAGGGATGTCCCGATACCGATACTAGTATCAGTACCGATACCAAGCATTTCCCTGATTCCCTCCGAAACTTCACCCGATACCTGGGCGATCAGTTCGGCAGGGGAGTTGCAAGTCTTCTCCGTGCTGTCTCCCCCCCCCCCCCCGCACTGCCTTCTCCCCCCGTGCTCCGTGCTGCCTTCGTCCCCTGCTTTAAAAAAAAAAAAAAAAAAAAAACACACTGACAATCCACCCCCCCCCCCCAAAAAATAAAATTTAAAATAAAAAAAAATAAAAATACTGTCACATGACATTAAAAAAAAGTATCGGTAACGGCGAGTACTTGAAAAAAATTATCTGGACTTATACTCGGTCTCAAAAAAGTTGTATCGGGACAACCCTAATTATTACATTTCAAAACTTTGTATAATCGATATGTACTGTAATATTTTAAAAAAAACTATTTGAAAAAGAAAAGAAAACATAAACTTAGGCAGTCCAGCCTCTTCAAAGATCACACAAAGCAGTGGGTAAACACATCTGACTCCTGACTCTCATGAGTCTATCTATATGCACCATGCTCTACTACGTAAAGGTAACCATATGTGTGTCAATTTAATATTGGCTGATGCAACACATATGGTATCCAATGAAAATACAATCTATTGAAAAATGAGCATTTAATTGATCTGTATTATGGTTGCTTGTCAAACACACATGCAGGTATTTGTTTTATCAATCAGAAGTGGTCGATAAAATTCTTGCAAATGTTGAAACTGGCCAAAAGCTCATTAAATTGATCGAATGCAGAGTCTGCGGTTTATGATTCTTATTCAATTTGACAATTGAATAATGATATGGATCAACTGTACATAAATATGGCAAACACCGGAACCTACAACTGGCCTTTGCAGCAAGGGGCACATGGAAAGGCAATGCACATGACAAACAAACAAAAGATCCACCTTCGTGCAAAGGCCCGTTATAGGATGGGATGGTTGGCACTTTTTTGTACAATTGGTAGAATTGGGTGCAGGGAAACACGGATGCCTTCGCTGTCACTGTGCTTTTGCTGGGCGTCACGTGCGTCTTAGTGCCTTTAAGGAGGGATGGGCTCCCTCCAGGCATACCTGCCCATAATTTATCAATTTTTACATGTGCGCCTACTATGGAGGCTCTGGAGATTTAGAGTTAGGACTGTAGTATATACAGAGGTAGGCACATATATTTTCAAATGTGTGCAAACAAAACCCTCTGCTTTTAACGTAACAGTTGGATAAGGTCACTTTGGTTGTTTTGCAGGCTGGCTGGTAAGTGACCTGAGAAATCTTTTGTTTCTTCAGGATAATAATATGGATACATGTATGGCAACCACAACTCCTTTAGCCTCTCATCATTCCTAACCTGCCATATGGATACTTTGTACACCACTGATCCAGAGGAAAAGATCAAGCAGACCTATTCAAAAAGACAGCTGCTTACAGGAAGGGTGCCACTACTAATTAGGTCGATGACATTTCTTTGTCATCTGGGTTGGCTGACACATGGTGATACATTATAAATTACTGTGTGCTGTTCAGCCACTATGGGAATACTTGCAGGTGGCCAGGCACCAGCAAACCCCAGCTAGATCTGTTTTCAACTGGCACACAGCTGCTCATAAAATGTTAAAGTTCTAAGTAGCCACCTGAACATGTACAGTATAATATATCAGAAAATATGAGGTATTCAATTATCTGAAGTATCCAAACTCTTTAACCCTGATCTCTAGGAATATTTTTTTTATACATAGTTTGGTGTCCATATGTGATATCCAAACGACTACGGGGGAAGCTGGCAATCACTGAAGTAGTTTGTTCTTCATATTGTGAGCAGCAGCAGGACTTGGGAGCACACCCACACGAGTGCCCCCATGGAAAGTGACTCTTCCTTGGGGGCACTAGAGAAGAGGAGAAGCCAGGAGTGCCGGTAAGGGACCCCAGAAGAGCAGGATCGGGGCCACTGTGCAAAACCTTTGCACAGAGGAAGTAAGTATGACATTTTTGTAAAAATAAATAAACTTTAGAACCCCTTTAGGCAACACCCCACTTCCTTCTCTGCAGTTTTATGAAATATACTTGTTAGCATTTGCATTTGAGAATTTGGAGGGTCAAAGATACCTTCTTCCATTGCCCCCTTTTCTAGTTCTGATTCTCACATGTCCATTATAAGTGCTTCTGGCTGTGGACATGAACCAGAATGGGCACTCTGACCAGTCTGTAGCTACGCAACGAAGCACTGTGTGTTCTGATACCTTTCTATCACAACCAGCATTAACCTTTTTAGCAATCTGAGCTACAGTAGCTCTTCTATTTGATCGGAGAAGGTAGGCCAGCCCTTCCTGACCATGTGAATCAATGAGTCTTGGCCTCCCATAACCCCATCGTCAGTTCTCTGGTTACCTTCCTTGGACCACTTCTGGCAGGTCCCAACCACTGGAGACCGGAAACATCCCATTTTTTTTTGTCTGGGACAACATGTTCTCCTGCTGCCTAATATATCCCAAAAAATGTAATGTGCCATTGTAAAGAGGTGATCAAACTTATTCACCTTACTTGTCAGAGGTCATAATGGTATGTCTGATCAATTTATATTTATATGTGTGTGAGTAAATAATCTTCATCTTCTTTCCACTGACTTACTATATATACATTAAATTACCAAAAGTATTGGGACACCTGCCTTTAAACACACATGAACTTTAATGGCATCCCAGTCTTAGTCCATAATGTTCAGTATGGAGATGGCACACCCTTTGCAGCTATAACAGCTCCAACTGTTCTGGGAAGGCTGTCCACAAGGTTTAGGACTGTGTCTATGGGAATGTTTGACCATTCTCCCAGAAGCTCATTTGTGAGGCCAGTCAAGTTCCTCCACCCCAAATTTACGCACCCATGTCTTTATGAACCATGCTTTGTGCACTGGTCCAAATAATTTAGTGAATAAGGGATTATGGTTTGGGGTTGGGCTTGGCTCCTTAGTTCCAGTGAAGGGAACTCTTAAGGCGTCAGCATGCCAAGACATTTTGGACAATTTAATGCTCCCAACTTTGTGGGAACCGTTTGTGAATGGCCCCTTCCTGCTTCAACATGACTGCCTACCAGTGCACAAAGCAAGATCCATAAAGACATGGATGAGCAAGTTTAGGGGGGAGGAACTTGACTGGTCTGCACAGAATCCTTACCTCAACCCGATAGAACACCTTTGGGATGAATTAAAGCAGAGACTGTGAACCAGGCCTTCTTATCCACATCAGTGCCTGATAAATGCGCTTCTAGAATAATGGTCAAAGATTCCCAAAGACACACTCCTAAACATTGTGGCCAGCCATCCCAGAAGAGTTGAAGTTATTATAGCTGCAAAGGGTGGGTCAACTCAATCTTGAACCCTACAGACTAATGCTGGCCTTACACTATACGAAAAATCAGCCGAACCCATTTTTGAAAAACGAACATTCGGCCGTGAGTGCAAATGATGGTGCCATCATGTAATGACAGATACATCGTTCAGATGACATAAATGAATAAAAATTGTACCTAGTGCAGACAGTTCGGACGGGAAACACATTAACCTTTCAATTTATCGTTCGTTCGGCAGAAAAATTTCCAAACTTGTCCTTCGTTTTTTTCGGCTCAAACACGTTCCGACGATTATCGATTTTGTGCCCATTAACTGTCCGATTAAACGAAGGAGCTGTCTAAATGACCGGATTTCGGATGATTTTTTGTACAGTGTATGGCCAGCATAAGACAGGGATGCCATTAAAGTTCATGTGCGTGTAAAGGCAGGCGTCACGATACTTTTGGTAATATATTGAAAACAAGATATCAGTTAACATTATGGAAACAAAGTATATACTCCAATTTGTAGACTACACTAAAATATTTGGCAATTTCTACACAATATAATTTTTTCTTATACTATATAAAACTTAACAAAAATGAGTTTACTAAGAATGGAGCAGCCAGAATCTGGAGCAGATGTGCTTGTGAATCAACCAGCTTCTAACTTTCATGTTTTAAGCTTAAAGCGTTTGTAAACCCAAAATGTCATATTCCTCATATGTGCCCGCTGTACAATGTACTTGTAGAAAAAAAATAGTATCCTGTTCTCTTTGTATTGCTTCCTTTGTGTGAAATCCCTCAACATGGTCAGTTGTCTGGCTGTGCTGGGAACTCAGCCTGCTCTCCTACAATGATCAGACTTGCCCTGGCACCCCCCCTGGGAACTCAGCCTGCTCTCCTACAATGATCAGAATTGCCCTGACACCCCTCTGGGAACTCAGCCTGCTCTCCTACAATGATCAGAATTGCTCTGACACCCCCTGGGAACTCAGCCTGCTCTCCTACAATGATCAGAATTGCTCTGACACCCCCTGGGAACTCAGCCTGCTCTCCTACAATGATCAGAATTGCCCTGACACCCCCCTGGGAACTCAGCCTGCTCTCGTACAAAGATCAGACTTGCCCTGACACCCCCCTGGGAACTCAGCCTGCTCTCCTACAATGATCAGAATTGCCCTGACACCCCCCTGGGAACTCAGTCTGCTCTCCTACAATGATCAGAATTGCCCTGACACCCCCTGGAAACTCAGCCTGCTCTCCTACAATGATCAGACTTGCCCTGACACCCCCCTGGGAACTCAGCCTGCTCTCCTACAATGATCAGACTTGCCCTGACACCCCCTGGAAACTCAGCCTGCTCTCCTACAATGATCAGACTTGCCCTGACACCCCCTGGGAACTCAGCCTGCTCTCCTACAATGATCAGACTTGCCCTGACACCCCCCTGGGAACTCAGCCTGCTCTCCTACAATGATCAGAATTGCCCTGACACCCCCCTGGAAACTCAGCCTGCTCTCCTACAATGATCAGACTTGCCCTGACACCCCCCTGGGAACTCAGCCTGCTCTCCTACAATTATCAGACTTGCCCTGACACCCCCTGGGACTCAGCCTGCTCTCCTACAATGATCAGAATTGCCCTGACACCCCCCTGGGAACTCAGCCTGCTCTCCTAGAATGATCAGAATTGCTCTGACACCCCCCTGGGAACTCAGCCTGCTCTCCTACAATGATCAGAATTGTACTGACACCCCCCTGGGAACTCAGCCTGCTCTCTTACAATGATCAGACTTGCCCTGACACCCCCCTGGGAACTCAGCTTGCTCTCCTACAATGATCAGAATTGCCCTGACACCCCCCTGGGAACTCAGCCTGCTCTCCTACAATGATCAGAACTGTCCTGACACCCCCCTGGGAACTCAGCCTGCTCTCTTACAATGATCAGACTTGTCCTGACACTCCCCTGGGAACTCAGCCTGCTCTCCTACAATGATCAGAATTGCCCTGACACCCCCCTGGGAACTCAGTCTGCTCTCCTACAATGATCAGAATTGCCCTGACACCCCCCTGGAAACTCAGCCTGCTCTCCTACAATGATCAGACTTGCCCTGACACCCCCCTGGGAACTCAGCCTGCTCTCCTACAATGATCAGACTTGCCCTGACACCCCCTGGGAACTCAGCCTGCTCTCCTACAATGATCAGACTTGCCCTGACACCCCCCTGGGAACTCAGCCTGCTCTCCTACAATGATCAGACTTGCCCTGACACCCCCCTGGGAACTCAGCCTGCTCTCCTACAATGATCAGAATTGCCCTGACACCCCCCTGGGAACTCAGCCTGCTCTCCTACAATGATCAGACTTGCCCTGACACCCCCCTGGGACTCAGCCTGCTCTCCTACAATGATCAGAATTGCCCTGACACCCCCCTGGGAACTCAGCCTGCTCTCCTAGAATGATCAGAATTGCTCTGACACCCCCCTGGGAACTCAGCCTGCTCTCCTACAATGATCAGAATTGTCCTGACACCCCCCTGGGAACTCAGCCTGCTCTCTTACAATGATCAGACTTGCCCTGACACCCCCCTGGGAACTCAGCCTGCTCTCCTACAATGATCAGAATTGCCCTGACACCCCCCTGGGAACTCAGCCTGCTCTCCTACAATGATCAGAATTGTCCTGACACCCCCCTGGGAACTCAGCCTGCTCTCTTACAATGATCAGACTTGTCCTGACACTCCCCTGGAAACTCAGCCTGCTCTCCTACAATGATCAGAATTGCCCTGACACCCCCCTGGGAACTCAGCCTGCTCTCCTACAATGATCAGAATTGTCCTGACACCCCCGAGCACAGCTATTCACTGGAAAGCTCAGTGTACTGATACTTCTCCTCCCCCCATCTCTCTATGCATCTTTGAACAGAGGGAATGTGATCACTTTTAAAAACAGGAAAAAAAAAATTATATCCATACACAAATGTTTTGTCTTTCATTTCCATTATAAACTGAACGGGTTGTTTTCCAAGGTGATCGTTTACAATCACTTTAACTGAACAATCTGGAGCTAGAAGCGGATTGGTTGCCATGCACATCTGCTCCAGATTCTGTCTGCTCCAGACTTCCCCCTGACGCGTTTTTATGTAGTGATTGTAGATCATCAGGTCAGCTGGTTTGATCTTCGTCCACTTCAAACTTATGTTTTATGAAAGAGTTATCAAGTCAGCACAAATATTTATAAAATATCTTGTCAGTTTTCTTCTTTGGTAGCTGATCTGCTATGTTCTTACGACATAGCGATTAAAATCTAAACCCGTATGCGCCATCAGCAAACTGCACCCTGGTAGAGAACATGTTATTAAAAGAACAATGTCCTTGTGTGTTTTCTTCCTTGTTGTGCCTTCACCTGCGAAGAAAAATAGAGATCAGCTTGTTACCTTTCGTTTAGTTCAAAGTCTTCTCTTTCAGGCATTTCTGCCTTCTTTCCACAGACGTTTTTGCCAGTAAGTGTAATCCAGATCCCGAATGGTTCTGTAGAACGTAAGCTTCAGTGCTACTCAGTTGTGTAAGCCCAGTGCTGGGAACGTTTGTGTTTACAAACCTCCTGTGTGTCAGTTTGTCTTGAATGAAGCTGGCTGGGAGATGCCTCTAATTGGTTGTTATAAATAGTCCTGGCTGGGATCTCACCGACTCAGGTCCCCTGGGCTGTGCTGCTTCTCGCCGTCACCTCTCTGCTAGTGTCTGGGCTACACCCATACAAAGACACTCTTCCTAAGAATCTGCATTTAAATCTAATATTTAACTCCTTAGTTATTAAGGATTTTCAAGTAGTGGCTACCTAACTTGTAATTAGATTTGACAAAATAGCAAAAATGTAATAATCATCATCATCTTCAACCTATTCTTCATAACAAGAAAAACAAAACAGAAAAAACACATATTACTGGTAACTAAAAACAGGCAGACCATAGATGGTGCGATTTTCTTTCCTGCAACAATGGGTTGCCAGAAAGAAATTTGCATAATCCTCCCATCAACACAGACTGTGCTGACCAGGGAATCCCTCCTGCAGAGCAATTGTCTGCTGGTGGGAGGGCAGAGGCGAGCAGGGGAAGCTGTCCTCGCTCAGAAAAGAGGCCCTAGCGAATAAAATGTTGGTCGTTGCAATTTTTTATATCACACGCTATTTGCACATCGGTTTTTAAAATGCAATTTTTTTGGGGGGGGGGAAATACACTCTTAAATGCCAAAAAACACAATATATAACCCAATGTTTTGTCCTACAGTATAAAAAAGATGATATTAAGCCGAGTAAATAAATACCTAACATGTCACGCTTTAAAATTGCACACATTCATGGAATTGCGACAAACTACGATACATATGCGTTCACCTCTGCGGGCTAGCATGGAGGACGTGGGCGCTAAAAAAATAAAATATTATATATATATGACTCGGTTTGTGTAGCAGAGACACTCAGACACTACTACTTCCCTTATACAGTGGGAAGCACTAGAATGTGTGGTTTCGGGGCGTTCTTATTAAACATTGCTCCTGCCTGAAGAGGATCAGAACGGATGAAATCCGCCGCTTGTCAACCACCATTTCAGAGTTTGAGTCACTCCACAAACGAGATTTAGAACCATTTACCTATGTCAAGTTAGTTAATGCCTGCCGCGATCTGCTCTAACTCCTGCGCTTCCATTCCTTATTTTGCACACGATAGGGCCCGTAACTACCAACACTTCATGCAGAGTCTTCATCCCAGACCCTTCCTTCACTCTATCCCGTTCATCACTCAACCTAACCAGGACAAAACCTTTCACACTAAGAGCATTTCCTCCTCTTTTAGATACTACTATTCTCAGCTCTATAACCTAATGCCCGACGCCTCCAACAACTCCAACTCCACCCCTCAAGATGATAGGCAGGCTTATATCACTGAGACGGCTTTGCCCGAAATGGACTCCCAGGACTCTGCAGACCTGGACCAACCCTTGGCAGAGCCTGAATTTTTGTGCGCTATTAAGGGTTTGAAGTAGGTAAATGTCCTGGCCCAGATGGGTTCAGGCCTCAGTTTTATAAAACCTTTGCTCCTCTACCAACATCACTCACTCGGGCGTTTAACGCTATAGATGATTCCACTCTCCCCTCTAAAGGGCTTTTGTTGGGGAACATATCTATTCTTTTGAAACCTGGTAGGGACCCTTCGCAATGCAGTAGTTATCGCCCAATATCCTTATTAAACATAGATCTCAAACTCTTTGCAAAAGTCCTTGTCAATCGCTTATCTCCTCTATTACCTGGAGTTATTCACAGGGATCAGGCTGGTTTTGTCCCAAGTCGCGAGGCAAGGAACAACACAACTAAAATGATTCACCTCATCTTTTATATCCCAAGCCATAACCTGAAAGCCTGTCTTCAATGCCGAAAAGGCTAACTCTGGAACAAATAGGTCTGGGTGCACCTTTAATTTCTAAGGTGATGTCCCTGTATTCTCAACCCTCCGCCTCTGTCCTCGTGAATGGAACCTCCTCTGAACCGTTTGATATCTCGAACAGCATTCGTCAGGGAAGTCCACTCTCCCCTCTTTTATTTGTTTTAGTCGTTGATCATCTAGCAAATGCCATTTGCCAAAATTCTTCAATTCAAGGTATCCAAACACCCTCCTCGCATCATAAAATATCTCTATATGTGGACGACCTTATGGTGTCTACGTTCAACAACCCCACACATCCCCACCCTCACATTTCTATGAATTCAGACGCTTTGGATCATTCAGCAACTTTAAAATAAACACATCCCAAACAGAGGCCCTTAATGTGTCTTTACCCGTCTTCACGATGTCCTTGCTACTCTCCAACTATTCCTTTCAGTGGCAAACAAAGGGAATCTCCTGCCTGGGGGTTGTGATCCCTGCCAATTTGTCCAATCTATTTTCCCTAAACCACCTCCTCTTTACCTTGGTTTGGATGCATTAATACCCTACCCAAATTGCTGTACCTATTTTAAACCATACCCATCTTCGTGCCTGAATCCTTTTTCACTTCTTTACATTCCCTCTCTATCCGATTTCTCTGGAATCATTGCCTATCTAGAGTCAAATACAACATGCTCACCTTTCCAAAACTCCAGGAGGGTATAGGACTACCCGATTAGATGCTCTATTATAAAGCTGCTCTTATGGAAGGCTTTTTAGAGTGGTTACCCGTCCCTCCATGAAGGCTTCTGTCTTGATTGAACAGGATTTAGCTCCAGTTCACCTACTTGCACTTCTCCGGGGATACATTGGTGCTTTGTCCCACTTAACCTCCTCCTCACCACTGACACTCGCCGCTCTCAGGCTATGGTATAGAAAAGTACTGTGTTCAGTCCTATCCTTGGCTCCTTCTCCTTTGACGCCCTTATTCGACAACCCCGCCTTTCCCCAGGGTATAGGATTGGGATCATTCCTACTGTATGCTTTCAGTGGACACAGGCATACTCATTTATCTGACCTTGAGTGGGAACCCCAGTTGTAGCTGCGGCTATGTGTGATTCACCTATCAACTACATTTCACCTATCAACTACATTTCACCTATCAACATTCACAAAACAATTGTTCCTCTCTTTTCGTTTCAATGTTTTTATTGAAGTTTTTCAACAAAGAAAGTAAGTAAAAATACAATCTTGATTCCACAAAGAGATACAAAAATACAAAATGCAGGTAAAGACCTGAGTCATCTTAACAGTGAATGGAAATGTTCCTCTCTTTTCAAACACATTTCCCTCTTACTGAGTTTGAAAGGCTGTGTTCCCTACATGATACCCCCAGACATCTACTGTCATGCTTGTACTGTTTAATTCAAGCCCTTACACCAGATGTGGTCTTCAGATTTGGGAAAGGAATTTTTGAGGGCTGAATGGCAGACCTCATTTCATTTTACCCACAAGTCTTCCATCTCTTGCTACGCACAAGGAAATAATTATAAGATCCTATCACGGTGGTATAGGAATCCTTCAACGTTACACCAAATTTTCACCTCTACTCCTACCTCGTGCTGGGGCACGAGTGTAGGTAGCTGTCAGTGATAGGGCAGTCTAGTGGCTGCAAGAGCAAGTGGTAAAGTAATCGTATGTGTAACGGAATGCACCGTGACAGTCTGAGATATTCCTATGTCTAGGGTCACCTTATGTCCACTAGGGCCATAGGGTGACAAAGAATCATAATTCATATGTTACAGAAGACATTAATAAGGGACATTAATAATAATCCAGGTTTGCAGGATGTCTTCAAATATCAAAAGCTGTGCAATCTGGGCACACATGCTTTTGAAAGGTGTTAATTCAGGTCAGCCAGCCAGTGAGTCATACCTTTTGTATAATAGGCTATTGAAATATCTGAAGGTGTGGATTGCACCCACTCTCACTGCCATTGTGTGATAAAGATGTCTGTGTTACTATTCAAGGTTAATTGAACCCTATTGATGATGCAGTGCCGTCATGTCTAGCTACCAATTAAAGAATTATCCTCAGTGAGTGAATAGGGGGGTGGAGATTGCATTGTCCTGTGATTAACTGTATTATGCTGTACTGGATATAAGAAGCTGAGAAAATACTAATAAATTGTCATATCTTTGGAAGCAAGAACGGAGCGCTGTCTCGTTTATTCTGGGAAAGGATATGGATCGTGTATGCAATATTGTCGGAGTGTGTCAGATAAGCTTGTCGTGGATGGATGGAAGGTTGTAAGCGGTGGTAACTGTTACATTGGTGGCAGCGGTGGGATAGTTCCATCACCAGAAGGACGGCTACAAGGACACAGGACAATGGAGATGGTGTATGAACGGATGAAGCTCTCTTCCCTCATGGACTTACTGGAGAGCCGGGGCAGACCGGCCAGCAACCGTAAGAAAAGGGACATTATCGCAGAACTGGTCGAAATGGATAGAGCTAAAAGGCCCGCCGTAACGGACAGGACACCCGAGGAAGAATTTTTTGATCGGGCTGTTAAACATGGATTGGCACAATATGGTCCTAATCCTCCGCCGGAGATCATAGACCGGGTTATAGCGGCTGTGGATGCCACCTTGCGACAGCAAAGAAGTGCTGCGGCAGCTGAAGAGAGAGGAGAGGTGCAGATACCAGTCTCCATGGAAGAGGAGTTCCAAAGGAGGTTACAAGAGATGCGGATACAGCATAGAGGACCAGTATCAGAGGAGGTCCTGTTGGGATGGTCGGATGTTATTCGGTGCTAACTCTGGAAGGAAGCGCTAGCTCTGGAGCAGTAACACCAAGGAAAGGTCCTGCCCTCCATCTATGCAAGGTACTGGCCGCAGTATGATGTACGAATGCTGTTGTTGGGGAAACAACCGAAGCAGGAGTGGATAGCGGAGTTAAGCAGGCTGATCCAGGCAGAGATGCAGCTGGATGAGAGCTACAGAGCCCTCCGGTGGTATGTAGCCCAAGAGTGCCCGTGGCCAGCAGGTGACAGCCCCACAGAAGGCTATGACTATGATGGCCTGGGATTATTATATTGGAGGATGTCCAGTGATCCTGACTTTGGGGATGATCGGGAGTGGCGCTTGGAGGACATAATGGAGCACAGAGAGGAAAAATTAAATATCTCAGGAGGCCACTGGTCACAGGAAGATTTAGAATTTCTGGCCATTCGGGAATGGGAGCTGGAGGTCGCCTACAGACAGCTGCTAGACTCCGCTCAGCAGCAGGGTGGGGCTCCCATTGCCTGGGACTATGAGGAAAGTTCAGATGACAACTGTGAACTCCTGGCTGATGAATCGGCAGTGGAAAATATGGAGATTTTCATCTCTAAAGCCGAAGCGGATGGTGTGGAGTTTCAGGGAGCCGGGGCGGTTGGCCCCCCTCTCCAGCAACAAGCTGAGGTCGTAAAGCTTTTACCCCCAGCTGAATCACTGGCAACAGAGCAGGGTACCCCAAGCCTCTGCTCCCAACTAACAGAAGAGGGGGATCCTGTGGTAGTGGATGGGACTGTGGTCTCCACTCACAGCAACCCAGCGGAAGAGCTGGCAACAGAACAGAGGGTCACGGACCTCTGCTCTCCACTAACAGAAGAGGGGGACCCTGTGGTAGTGGATCGGACTGTGGTCTCCACTCACAGCAACCAAGCGGAAGAGCTGGCAACAGAGCAGAGTGTCATAGGCCTCTGCTCCTCACTAACAGAAGAGGGGGTTCCTGTGGTAGTGGATGGGACTTCAGTCTCCACTGGCACAACCCCAGAAAATGGTACAGGACTGGGACAGGAGGATGTCTGCTTTGCAAGCACCAGGGGGTTTTCACCAAGCACCAGTGGATGGGACTTCAGTCTCCACTGGTATACCCCAGGAAGGGGGGGAAGTTGGCCCAGACCCCCAACAGCATGATGGACTGAGCCCAGCTACCCTGCCTTCTCCCCAGCGGCAGGCGTGTTCTCTGAGAGAGGCAGAGGTTGGCGGGGTGAGTAATGCTCAGTTTGGAGCCATTTATTTGGGGTACAGTATGGATACCAGCATTGGAGGACGGGAACTACTGACGGACTTCGGAGTCAACCTGTTTGGGGTTACCACCTGTGTCCGTCTCCCACCGAAAGGGGAGAGATGTAACGGAATGCACCGTGACAGTCTGAGATATTCCTATGTCTAGGGTCACCTTATGTCCACTAGGGCCATAGGGTGACAAAGAATCATAATTCATATGTTACAGAAGACATTAATAAGGGACATTAATAATAATCCAGGTTTGCAGGATGTCTTCAAATATCAAAAGCTGTTAGCTATGCAATCTGGGCACACATGCTTTTGAAAGGTGTTAATTCAGGTCAGCCAGCCAGTGAGTCATACCTTTTGTATAATAGGCTATTGAAATATCTGAAGGTGTGGATTGCACCCACTCTCACTGCCATTGTGTGATAAAGATGTCTGTGTTACTATTCAAGGTTAATTGAACCCTATTGATAATACGGTGCCGTCATGTCTAGCTACCAATTAAAGAATTATCCTCAGTGAGTGAATAGGGGGGTGGAGATTGCATTGTCCTGTGATTAACTGTATTATGCTGTACTGGATATAAGAAGCTGAGAAAATACTAATAAATTGTCATATCTTTGGAAGCAAGAACGGAGCGCTGTCTCGTTTATTCTGGGAAAGGATATGGATCGTGTATGCAATATTGTCGGAGTGTGTCAGATAAGCTTGTCGTGGATGGATGGAAGGTTGTAAGCGGTGGTAACCGTTACAGTATGTATTTACACTGCAGTTGAGTTGTTATGTTTATGTATGTACTTATGTTTAACACAATTTACCTCTGGAGTGTCTCCAACACCATTTTGGAGAAGCCTGGTGTCCTAATAGGACACACGAGATCTCGAGAGATCTGGGCAGCCATTTTGGGGGTGGTTTTCCTTATATAGTAAAGCTCTGGACATTTTTGGAGGAAAACGTGGTGGGAGGCAGATTGAGACAGAGACCCTGCTGGAAGATTAGTGCAGGGTTCCTACATAGGCCTGGGGTGTTAACCCTGTTCGGTTGGAAGACGCCAGCTGCTACCAGCCAAGCTGGTGTTTCGCTGTGAGTGTGGGAGGTGTGCCATTAAGCGGGAAGCGCCTGTGGAGCTGAGAAATCCACGTAGCTGTGTACAACAGAATCTGTTTTGCATATGTGTGTCTCCAGGTCTGGAAAGCAACTATTTGCTGTTCGATTGTAATGACTGTTTCTACTCCCGCTCCACGGTAATAAACATTTTTGTTCAGAGAACTTTACGTGCGTTTCCCTCTGTGTAACGGCACACCCCATTCCCGCTTACACGGGCACTTACTTACATGTCTGGTGGGAATGTAAGGGGATACACCCCTTCTGGACACAGGTATTTCAAGCTTATAATTTAATGTATGACGAATCTCTAATAGCAACCCCGGCGGTTGCCCTCCTCTCATTGCTCCCTGGAACTATTGCTTCACAAAAAAAAAGGTGCCTTCTATGTTTCTTTCTATCCACAGCACAACAGCTCATTCCTTTATATTGGAAGACTGCCACTACACCGCCTCTGTCTCAATGGGTTTATACTTTGAACGACATTATGAGAATGGAGGAGATGCTGGCATTAGATACCACCTTTGACAAATATAAGGTATTGTGGTCTGTTTGGCTCTACTTCTCCTCCTCAGATGCCCTAGCAACTATGCTCTCAGGTCCAACAGGACATGCCTTGATTGACCTGCCTTGAGTCAGGGCTCAGAGAAATGATATTCTTCTGTTTCCTTGCTATCTTTTTACTCAACCGATTCCCCAGCAGAATTCTCCTCTCCATCCCTCTTTCTCTCACTGTTTCCCTCTCCTCTGGTTTCCTACTTTTCTTTTGGTCTTCTCTGTCCTTTTATTTTTCTTACTTCTCTTCTTCTCATAGGAACAACCGAACTGAATTTCCTTTTTATAGTGTTCTCTGATGACTTCTACCAATGGACATTTAGGTTTATATGCCATTGTTGATTGATACAAGTCCAGCTGTGGGCGATAGCCATTGAGCGGACACCCTGCCTCACTTAACTACATGATGTCATTCTTTTGTCCTTTGCATGTTTTTTTAAATCAAAATATTTTCAATCCTAAAAAATAAATATATTATTTTAAAATGTAAAAATTGTATTTTTACACTGTCCCTTGGAATCTCTCCCCTACCCTTGAAAACAAGAAATTTAAAAAACCAACAAACACTGATCTCGTGCTTTCCAAAAAATAAAATTGCTCAGTTTACATTTGCCTTAACTGGAAGTGAAAAATGCTCGTCGCTTCCAGTCTCCTAGAGCACAGATCTGATCGGAGACATTCTGGTCCCCATTCAGCCCTACGATCAGCCAGAAGAACCATCTAAGCTTCCCAATCACACTGAAGTGTCGAGGAGGAACCATTAGGCGGAGGGAGGAGGGTTGATGACCCTTCTGCTGCCAGTAAAAGCCACTCAGATCACTTTTTATGGGGTAGGGAATCCCTGGCTGAAAATTTTAATACCGGGGTTATGGCTGACAGCTACAGCCATGGCCCTGGTATAACCACTTGAACACAATGACATATATTATATATATATATATATATATACACACACACACACACACACACATGATTGTGCGGCAAGTGGTTAAACAGTTCAGAACAGGCAGGGGGTGGGAAGGATCGACAATCATGTGACTAGTGTCACACTAGTCACATTATCGGAAGACAGGCCCCACTGGCTAGCGATCTGTAGCCCAGGACGAGAGCTATCTGTGCTGAGAACAAGCAGTAAGCGCACTCTTAGCCCCTAAACAATGGAGATGCATATGTGCAACATGTGGGCATTAAAGGCCAAACTTTTTCTGCCACACATGTGTCTACAGTCATAAAGGGGTTAAATAAAACCTGTTTTCATTACATCAATCGCTGGGTCTCTGCTTCTCTACATAATGCAGGTAGATCATAGTTGGTGGGAAGGTTCTATACATAGCTTCTTGAAAACCATAAGCTGTGGTAATGCCCACATGTAACGCTGAGCCTTCGTGATTGAAAGAACTAATATCCAATGAATGGAAGGGGTGGGCCGGGGACAGTCAAGCTGGGGTGGAAAGACTGAATCATGCTGTACATCCTCCAGCCAAGAAAATGATGCAGGCTCTATCTGGCTGCAGGTGAGAAGCATGTACAGCTGTGCAAGCCAGTCATTGATGGATCAAAATTTTAATGGATCCTGCGGAATCGGCCAAATTGTAATCCATCTATAGGCAGGCAGGTTGTCATGAAGTTGATCTATTGACCGACTTTAGGTGAAACCTACTGTCAGAATACGATAGCACAGTGGGAGGGTTTCCTCCATCAACACTTGGTGGTTGAAGAAAAAAAATTGCACAATGCATGGCCTACTTAACCACTTAAAGACCGCTGACCGCATATATACTGTGGCAGGATGACTATTGCACAAAACAACGTACCTGAACGTTAATTCCTGCAATAGATACTGTCGGCAGGTGCTCCACGGAGGAGGAGCCGATGTGCGTACAGAGAGGGAGAAGGAGGATCTGCCTATGTAAACAAGACAGATCCCAGTTCTGACAGGGGACAACATGGAGATATTCTGTTCCTAGTAGTCAGGAAAAGTGATCTGTGTGTTTTTCCTGGCAGCACTTCCCCCACACAGTAAGAAAACACACTAAGGGAACAAATTTTGCCCTTTGATCGCCCTGATGTTAACTCCTTCCCTGCCAGTGTCATTTATACAGTAATCAGTGCATTGTTTTAGCACTGATCACTGTATTGGTGTCACAAGTCCACAAAAAGTGTCACTTAGGGTTAGATTTGTCCCGCTAAAAATTAAAAGTCCATAAATCTATCCCGTAGTTTGACGACGCTATAACCTTAGCCCAAACCAATCAATGTACGCTAATTGGATTATTTTTTTTACCAAAATCATGTAGCAGAATAAAAATTGATGAAGACATTTTTTTTTTTTTTACAATTTTGGGGGATATAGATTATAGAAGAAAGTAAAAAATATTGGCCCAGATTCAGGTACATCTGCGCATTATTAGACCGGCGTAGCGCACCGCCTTTACGTTAGACTTGCGGAATTTTGCCGCGTAATCACCCTATTCTCGTAGCTTTTGCGCAGGAAATTGCGCATACGTAACGTTTTTTCAGAGGCGTAAGGAGGAGTAATACAAATTGGGAAGGACGTGGGCGTGTTACATTGAAATGAGCCGTGACCCCATGCAAATGAAGGGCCGGCCGGCTCGCGCATGCGCGCTTGAACGAGACCATGTCAGCTCCGATGTGCGCATGCTCACAACTCGGGAGCGGCGCAATCAGTGAAATTGGAAATGGACTAGGGCAACGTTGTGAACTACGCAAACAGTATAAATAGACACACACAAACGCACTTCCTTTGCAAAAGTACATCCCTTTGTCCCTTCCCATTTAACCAAGTGCTTTTGTTGTTGTTGTTTGTTGCGGTGTGTTTTGTAGTTGTCAGATTAGTGTTCTGTGTGATCAAGTGGTTGTTAGTAGATTTTTGAAAGTGGTTTTTGATAAGTGTTTGAGAGACTGTTTGTTTGATTGATATATTTGTTTTTGTTTCTTTTCCTGCTGTATTTTTGTTTTGTTTTTTGGGGACTGTTTCTTGGTGAGTAGTTTTCTCTGTGTGTGTGTGTTTTTTTGTGATTGGTTGTGCTGGTTTGTGTGCGTGAATTTTGTTGACTGGGACTGTTTTTTTTTGGAAGGATGACTGAGAGAAAACGAAAGCTGAATTTTACAGTTGTGGAAAAACAGATTCTTGCCCGGGCCATTAGCGAGTATGGGCGTTACCTCCACGGCCCAGAGAGTGCCAACACCACCCCGGCCAGGAGGAGGGAGATTTTGGATAGGATCACTGACCAGGTGAATTCTGCGGGGCAGGGGGAGACACGGACCAGGTCTGGGATTGACAAAAAAATCAATGACCTCCGGCGTCTGGTCAAAAATAAGTTGGCCAGAATGCATGCCCATGCCAGGGGCACAGGAGGGGGCCCACCATGCCGTATTAGCCTGACAGCGGAGGAGCGTGCGGTGGCCCTGACCTTTCATCGGCATGAAGTTGAGGGCCTGCCCGGCTTTGACTCCAGTCTCCAGCCCGTGGTGCCAGGTAAGTTGTTTTATTTTTTAATATCAGGTGTGTAGCATGTGTGGGGGAGGGGGTGAAAGGGAATATGTGGCAAGTGTGTGGATCCTCCAACCTGTGAATGTTTTGTGTCATCCACAGATGTGCAGGAGGGTGCAGGGCCATCTGGCCTGACCGCACCAACCCCAGGACAGCAGCCTAATGAGGCCCCCCCAACAAGGCCGGAGTCCGCGGAGGAGGTTCAACAGGAGCAGGACAATCATGAGGAGGAGGAGAATCATGAGGAGGAGGAGAACCATGAGGAGGAGGAGTCCATGTCAGGCACTGGACGTTTGGGTTTTGAGGACTCCTCCCCTCTGGCTGACAGCAGGCAGGCCTCCCTAAGGGGGAGCCCCCCCCTCCTCCCCCAACATGGCTCCCCTCACAAGGGCCTCCCCTTCTCCCCGGCCACGAGCATCAGCTGGAGGCAGGATGTCATCCCAGACCACCAGGGGGTTGGCCGATCTCCTGCCCGCCACCCTGAGAAGGGACCAGTTCCTCCAGACCCGCCATCTGGGACAGGTCAGCCAGACATTGGTGCGGATGGAGGAGAGCCTGTCCTCCATCAAGGATACGCTGGGGAACCTGGACTCCCACTCCCGGGCTTTCACAACCTGCCTAAACGAACTGCAGACAACATCAGCAGGCGTTGGGCAGGATGTGAGGGCCCTTACCCTGGCTATCCAGGCCAACACGGCAACACTTGGTGCTGCCCTGGACAGAATTGCCGTGGCCTTGGAGGGCAGGCCACCAGGTGGGCAGAGATCAGGGGCTGATCCTCCTTCCCCGGTTTTACCCCTTCCCCATGAGTCTCCCCTGAGAAGCCGGGGCCGTGGCCGGGGGCGCCCCAGGCGTGGCTCACGCAGAGGGCAGTAATTTGTTTTTCCCCCCTTTTTTTTAACACATATTTTTTTTTTTGTCTTTTTTTTTTTTTTTTTTTTGCTGGCAATTTTTTGCTTTTGCTGGTCATTTTTTTTTTTTGTGTTGTGAATGCTGTGTGAATGTGAGGGTGACATTCCTGCCGGAAAAGGGGTGTCACCCTCTATTTTGGTGGAGAAGGGTTCCCCAGGACCAGGGAGAAGTGATCCCCAGGTCCGTGTGATTGGTGTATGAATGTTCAGTGACATAATTGGAGCCTTGGCGTGGCGTTGCTGCTCACAAGTCCAGCATGGTGGACTGGTGCCAATCCAATTCGATGTGGATGTGGTGTGTCTGTGCTAGGGACCACAGTGGTGTGCATGCATGCATTCTCATTCTGCCATGATTAATGTGTATGTTTAACGTGCAAAGATGCCCAATGTGAGCTGTCTCCTGGCTGCTCTTCCCTCAGAAGACGGGGTAGCCTCGGTTAGGGGGGGATTGTCTGGTTCAGGGGTCAGGTCATCACGTAGGTCAATCTGCAGGCCCTTTCTTTGTGAAAAGTTGTGCAGCATGCAACATGCACCGATGATCTGGCACACGAAGTTTGGGGAATACAAGAGGGTACCCCCAGACTTATCCAGGCATCGGAAACGTGACTTTAGGAGGCCAAAGGTGCGCTCCACCACTGCTCGTGTTTGGGCATGTGCTTGATTGTATCTTTCCTCTCCTGGGGTTTGGGGGTTCCGGATAGGAGTCATGAGATGGGGTCCCAGTGGATATGCAGAGTCACCTGTAAGGGAAAAGACAGGAGGATGTTAGTCATGCATGTGCCCCTTGTGATGTGCATCATGGGAGGGGATAGTCATGCCTGCCACCCATGTCACTCACCAACCAGCCAGCTGTCCCCATACACGTTCTGATCGAATTCCAATCGGATGTGGCATTGATTGTATATGTAGCTGTCATGGCTGGACCCTGGGTGTTTGGCACGGACGTGCCATATGAGGCCTTGGGCATCGACTATCACCTGTACGTTGATGGAATGCCAATGCTTCCGATTGCGGTACATGTGCTCTGTCTCCTGGGGGGGCTGGAGTGCCACATGTGTGCAATCAATGGCCCCCACAGTGCGTGGGAATCTGGCAATTCTGTAGAAATCTGTCATTGCCTTCAGCTGCAGCTCCTCAGTGGTGGGTTTGATGATTTGGTTGGCCATGCGTCTGAGGATTGCAGGGACAACCTGGTGCACACATCTGCTCATGGAGGACTGTGACATCCCAGCCACCACTCCACTTGTACGCTGAAAAGAGCCACTGGCAAGGAAATGGAGTGTTGCCATGACCTTGATCAGTGGCTGCACTGCATGTGAGCGGTGTGTTGGGCTGGTGATGTCCTCCTGCAGGGTTGTGGTTAATTCCAGGATGGCATGAGGGGTGAATCTGAAGATGCGAAACACCTCAGAATCACTCATGCCAAACAGGTCTATGCAGGTACGGTATATCCTCTCCCGTGCCATCCTCCGTGCCATCCTCCGTGCCCTCATCCTTCTTTGTTCATCTAAAGTCAGTAGTATAGCTATGTGCGACGATGCCCCTGGCATGTTGGCATACAGATTGTTGTGCAACACGTGTGACTGCTGAGCTGCTCACTAACAGTGTTGCTTTATCTAACAAGTAGACTTTTTTTCTTTAGACCAGCTTTTATCAGCTCTAATTTTAGACAGGACATTTTGCTGTTGCGCACACTGCGTCGCCTGCGCTGCCCCAACGTTGTTTTGTGGATCCCCGTAAGTCCCCCATTAGCATATTTGACTAGCAAATCAATAGTGTGTCTATCGCACTTTTGCGCGGACGGATGCGCCAGTCTAACGAAATTACGCGGGACAAAAAAAATTTTTTTTTGCGTATCTCGTTCTGGGGATGCCGCGCAACGAAACGCATGCGCACATTTAGACTTACGCACGCGCATCTCCTGGTGCGCAGGCGTAATCGCTCTGTGAATCTGGGCCATTGTTTTTATTTTTATTTTTTTTCTGTGCTTTTTTTTTTTGTGTTTATAGCGCAAAAAAATAAAAACCGTAGAGGTGATCAAATACCACCAAAGGAAAGTTCTATTTGTGGGGAAAAAAGGACGTCAATTTTGTTTGGGAGCCACGTCGCACGACCACGCAATTGTCAGTTAAAGGACATCAATTTTGTTTAGTTACAATCGTCAGTCAGTATCGCAAAAAATAGCTTCGTCATTAAGAGGGTAAATCCTTCTGGTGCTGAAGTGGTTAAAGGGGTAAAGTAACAACAATTAGAGACAAAGTCAGGAAATGGCATCAAACTTCAATGTACTGTAGGTCTCTTTTGAAATTAAATGCTAGTTTGATGGCAGTAAGTTCCTATCGCATTATCACACTAACTTGCCATGGTTCACGGAATTTTATAACACAGGAAAGACCATCATGCCGCTACTCGTCAAGGTTACACTGAGTTTACAAATTTAGGGAATTACCTTTGAAATTCATCCTTAAGAGCTATTTCCGTTACAATCAGGATTTCATTCTTTGTTCCGAAATAAAGTGTTTATCATATGATAGCTATTATAATACCATATAAGACTAATAGATCCAAGCATAGCTGAGAACCGATATAGGATTTACAGCATTATCAGGAGCCTTTTTGTGTATAAATGTGATATCCAGCTTGTGGAAGGCATTCGGGTTAAATCAATGTCACAAGCTTGCCACCAGACAAGACTTAAACAGATTTAGTTGCTGGGTCTGGTGAGCTGTGCTGGAGGCTTGTCACAGGAACACAGTGCATGTCTCCTGAATAAACACAACAGCTGTTTCGCTCATTCCTGTTAACAGTGTATCATGTGAACTAGCTGCAATCTTCAGAGACCACATGATAAACAGGTTCACATTATAACATGAAGCTTCCACACAGCCTGGTTACATTTCATGGCCAGTGTATCGAAATAAGTATTGACACTATTCAAGAATATTACCACCCTGGGTTCTGAGAACTTGGCTTTAGGAAATGAAACATTTTAGGACTGATCTGATCATCAGGTAGTGCAGGGACCAGTGATGAGGGCAAGCATGTTAGGATCAGAACCAGAATCCATCTATACGAGCCTGTCAGGAAGCTGTCACCTATACAGCACAGTCATCAGCGGCCAAGGCTTTCAGCAGCCACATGTATACACACCACCTGTATATGTGCAGCAGCAGGAGTAGGGAAAGCCTCTGCCACAGATGATTGGCCCCTACAGGTGATAACCCCCTTGTGGGTTCACATACGTGGGTTCAGATTTAAGTTCAAACACACCCAAGCCTATCACTAGCAAGGAAATAAAGAAGCCTCACAGGAGCATAGCCGTGATTTAATAAGGGCTTTATGACACATCGGAAAATACGGTTTTACTGGAATGAAAGGAAAAGGGGGGGGGGCAGTTTTAAGCCCCCCTTCCCTCATGGGATTGCAGCAGCGGGGTTTTAAGTATCCCTTCAGGTTTAAAAAATGCGGGAAGGCTTTCCATTGGTTCCTGACTTCTGGAGAGGTCAGGTGACCACTGTATCTGGGCAGTTAAAGTGGATCTGTGAGGAAATGGGTTCGTAGTGGCTGAGCTGTTTACGTGTATTAAATGGAAAATAAAAGTCTAAGGGCTCTTTCACACAGGTGGACAATTTAAGTCCGCCTGCCAGTTTTTTAGATGGACCTGAACGGGCGCTCCATGCTCCTCTATGGAGCCACGGATGTCAGCGGTGACATGTCCGCTGACACTCGACCCGCCAAAGTATGACGGTGGAAAACCATATTTTCCATCCACCTGGTGGATCGGATCGGGTGTCAATGGACTCTATGGTCCGTCGTCATCCAATCCCCCATAGGAAAGAGCGGCGCTCTGACAGGTCGGTCCCTGCACAGTGTGCAGAGGTAGGCCTGTAATTTGCCGGTTTAGCGTCAATCGTCGATCCCCGCTGAGCAAAGCGGAGCCCGAAGGAAGCGATCCCCGCTGAGCAAAGCGGAGCCCGAAGGAAGCGATCCCCGCTGAGCAAAGCGGAGACCGAAAACGTTACGCTCCGTGTGAAAGAACCCCAATTTATTTATTTAGGCCAATAATAATAATAATTATAATAATAATAGAGGGTGCAGCAATAACCTTATCCAAAGGAAAGTGTGAGTTTGTTTATTGGTTTAAAAAAAATTCTGTCTGCTATCCCATGAGTTTCCCTTTACCTCCGAGTACAAATCCCTATTACATACTGCTGAAGCCAATTAGCAGAAGAGGGGCAGGAGAAAGACCCCCTTATTGCATTTCTGAATCCCATCCATCCTCACGTCTTCATCCCCTTTCTTCATTTTTCAATTTCTTACCACTCCACATATTTTTAATACAAAAATAATACCTACAGGAAAGTGTACATGTACAGTCCACTTTTATCATTCTATTCTATCATTTATATTCACATAGGCCGCAATTATACTTATGTTGGGTCATCATGAATACAAATGTCCTGGTATGATCTTGACAGATTGATGTTATGCCACATATTGTGCTGTGCTTCTTTTCTCGCTGGTCATGTGTTTGGCCTGTTGATTTCTTTAGCTATTTTTGTGCCTCATATATATGCTGTACTGTATGATATTTTCTATAAATAAAGAATGCAGAAAAAAAAGGCATTTCTAGGGGTCTGTATATCAGTGTTGTAAGTAACGGCGTTTAAATAAACGCCGTTACGTAACGATTGCCCGGCAAGGGGTAACTAGTAATCTACCTGATTACTTTTACCCCAGCGAGAGCGCCGTTGCCGTTACATTTGCTCCGTTACCTCGTTACTTACACCTCAGGGCCGGCGGGATGGCATTGACGGACCGGTTGTGATTGGGTGGGTGAGTGTCGTGACTCAGTGACTGACTGTGTCATCATCAATCATCATCACATGCAAAAAAATTATGATTGGTCGCCGGTGGGCATGTGACTCTCAGTGTGGGTGGCGCTGGCCTGGCACTGCCAGCGCCACCCACACTGAGAGAGTCACATGCCTGCCGGCGACCAATCATTAATTTTTTTGACATCGATGCATGTGATGATGATGATGAGTTGACAGACAGTCACCCACCCAATCACAGTGGCAGAAGTGGCTTCACTTGGCGCATGCGACGCGCCCCCTGGAGTCTCCCGGGTCCCGCCCGCGGCCGTCTGCAGTCTGAGACGGTCAGACCCGCGTGAGGTGTGACACTCGCGTCGTGACTTCACTCGGCAACTGACTGAGCACAGTGAGCAGCAGAGCGTGTGAGCCCGCCGACGATCACACCCGACCCGAGTGACCCATCCCCCGCGGAGGCTCCGCTCCACCACGGACCTGAGTCCGGACCAAGGCCTCAGGCCTGAGGCCTAGCCAGAGTGGAACCGAACCAGGCAGCAAGTGAAGCACTGTGGCCCTGCCAGCAGACAGGAGGAGGTGAGGTGCACCGGGCAGCACCGTAATGCGCTCAGGTGGTCAGCACTCAGCAGTTGGTCACACGGTGTCGGTGTGACACACACATACACTGGTCCTTTTTTATACTTCATGAGCAGTTGTTCAAGTTGAAAAGACTGGGGAACTGTCTGTTGCTTAGACTCCAATTTTAACTGTAGTTAAATATAGGCTTAGTGACACTGACAGTCAGATAATAATTGGAGTAATTAGAGTACTAAGCTTACTTTACTTTACAATTAAAATCAGCAGTAGCCACTAGCCAGCCAGCAAGGCATTGTCAGACAGTCACTCTCAGCTCAGGCAGTAGCACAGTGTTCATATTTTGCCACGCCTTAGGCCTGGTGTGGCAAAATATGAACTTTGTGCTAGCCTACTGGCTGACACTGTGACTGCTGCTGCTGCTTGATTGTAATTGTAAAGCTTAAGGACTCCAATTATCTGTAAGCCTGCTATATATTTATAGACAGATAATTGGAGTATTTTAAGCTTTACAATTAGGCAATGTAATTTTTTTTTGAGGTAATATAATTCACCAATATTAACCTGTGTATCTTTCATGGATTATAGAGTTCCAGGCACAGGCAGTCACCTCACCACTCACCAGGCAACACTGTGGCCCTGCCCCTGCCCTGCGCAAGCCAGCAGACAGCAGCACGGACCGACCGACCGACTGTGGCCCCTGCGCAGCCAGCCACCAGCCAGGTCCCAGGTGAGGACGGAGCCGATTGGAACTGGGGGGGCGGCCTAGTCTAAGGCCGCCTTAGGCCTGGTGTGGCAAAATATGAACTTTGTGCTAGCCTACTGGCTGAGCTGACACTGTGGCTGCAGTGCTGCTTGATTGTAATTGTAAAGCTCAAGGACTCCAATTATCTGTCCATAAGCCTGTTATATATTTATAGACAGATAATTGGAGTATTTTAAGCTTTACAATTAGACAATGTAATTTTTTGAGGTGATATCATTCACCAATATTAACCTGTGTGTCTTTCATGAATTATAGGGTTCCAGGCAGTCACCTCACCAGACAACACTGTGGCCCTGCCCCTGCCCTGCGCAAGCCAGCAGACAGCAGCACCGACCGACCGACTGTGGTCCCTGCCCCCTGCGCAGCCACCAGCCACTCAGCCAGGTCCCAGGTGAGGAGCCGATTGGAACGGGGGGGGGGGCGGCCTAGTCTAAGGCCGCATTAGGCCTGGCTTGTGGCGAAATATGAACTTTGTGCTACTGGCTGAGTCTGACTGATACTATACCAATAATATCATACAAACCAAACCTGGAAATCTAGAAAGGATTTTAAGGTGGACCAGTGGAGGACCAGTGGACCACATACAAAAAATAAAAAAATAAAAAAAAAGATATTGAGTACAGTGCTATGAGGCTCATGCCTTTCTTTTTCTAATGTTTGCTGCTAATTTTTAATGCAAGCCTTTGTTAGAAGTTGCAGAATACTTCCATCGATAGGAAAAAATAGGATCCCAGCTGTAAAACAATGCTTAGAATATTGCGGTTTTGTCTTGTATTATATACTGCAACTTCTACCAAAGGCTTGCATTTAAATTAGCAGCAAACATTATTTAAAACAAGAGAGGCATGAGCCTCATAGTAGCACTAGCACTGTACTCAATATTTATTTTTTATTTTTTTGAATGTGGTCCACCTTTAAAATCCTTTCTAAATTTCTAGGTTTAAAAAAAAAACATGCCCTGCAGTAGAAAAGTCACCCAAAGAAAAAAAGGCATATGAATGATAAACCTTAAATTCTATATCATAGTTGCCATGTATTTTAAAGAAGACACGCCCATTTTTTTTTTGCTTTTATTTAGGTGCACCCCAACCCCCCCAAAAAAAAAAATACAAGAGAGGAATCAAGGAGTCAGACTCAGATCACGGTCAGGTACCACCGTACCACACTGCCAGTACCCCCACCAGTGGAGTGCCACACCACCAGCCGTCAGCAACAATGGCGACGAGCTGGGGAAGATCAAAGTTAGCATTCTCAAACTGGAAGTACCGTGACTACTTCTCCTTGATTGAAATTAAAGGCAAGAATGTTTATGTAACATGCACGCTATGCTCAGGAAAAAAGACTTTGTCCACATCTTCTTCAAGCAACTCCAATCTTTTGAAGCACCTCACATCAACACATGCTAACGTGACACTTGTTGCTGCTGCTGCTAACCCAACCCCGAATTCAGCTAGCGGAGTAGCCGGACCGTCTCTCCTAAAACAAGCAACGCTCGATTTTCTGGTCAACATCAGGTGACCAAGCCCGAGCTGAATACATTGATTGCAAGGTATGTTGTTGAAAACATGCTCCCCCTGTCCACTGTGGTGTCTGAGTCATTCAGAGCTATCCTTTCTAAAATACCACTACGAGGAGGAGGAAAGGGGGTTGCCCCATGCCGAAACACTTTTGCTAAATTCTTGGACAGTGAATACGAAAAAATGATGATTGAGCTCAAAAAAACATTTGAGGAATTACAGTACATTGCAACTACAGCAGACATCTGGACTTGCCACAATAAAAGTTACCTGGGTGTGACAGCACATTGGATCAATCCACATAACCTGGAAAGAGAGAAAGCAGCTCTTGCCTGCAGACGGTTTAAGGGGCATCATAGTCATGACGCCATAGCAGTTGAGCTTGACAATATACACTCAACATATGGGATAACACACAAAATCACAGCAACAGTGACTGATAATGGCTCAAATTTTGTAAAAGCATTTAAAAGGTACCAGCCACTTGAGGAAAGTGATTCTGAGGAAGACGAAGATGAGGTGACCTTTACAGACATTAATGATGCTCTACATGCAAGAGGTGATGATATTGATGGTGATGTGATCACTTTGCCCCCCCACAAGAGATGTGCATCACACACACTGAACCTGATTTCATGCACAGATGTAGACAAGTGGCTGCTGTCAAAATCTGCAACAAAGGCTGTTTATAGAAGTGCTACTGCCAAATGTACTGCCCTATGGAACAAGACTAGTCGATCAGCTTTGGCTACTGAAACAGTTGATGAGTTGGTGTCAAAAAAGCTGCTTGTACCTTGTACAACACGATGGAATTCCTTCTATGATGCCCTGGCTCGAATCTGTGAAATATCCATGGTAGACCTTAACACCATTTCCTCCAAATTAGGACTGCCAGCAATAACGGAAAGGGAACAACAGTTTTTAAAGGAGTACTGTATTGCGATGAAGCCCCTTACAGTTGCCTTGGATATACTTCAGGGAGAAGAGAATTGTTTTCATGGTACACTCCTACCAACAATTGAGACATTAATGTTAAAGACAGAAGCCCTTCAAAGTGGCCTGCAAATACTGAGGGACCTTCCTGACGCCATAGTCACAGTAAGAACTTAAATTTCATATTTTATTGTTTATTAAGTGAACATTGCTGTAGTACTCATAATACTAAATACAACTGCTACTAATTATGATTATTATTTCAGTCTATCAAAACCAGATTTGCTGATGTCCTGGGAAATGAAGAGGCTATACTTGCTGCCGTAACTCTTCCAAAATTCAAGCTTCGCTGGCTGCGGTCACAGGAGTTAAAGGATAAGGCTAAGGCAAGTTTGCTGGCAGAGTGCCGAAGAATTGTCCTTGAAGAACCACAACAAGGTAACAGCACATCTACACAACAACATCACACAGATTCAGCCAAAGAGAACGATTTCTTTTCCTTTGAAGAGGATGAGGAGGAAACAACCTCTTTAGCAGAAAACCAGGTGGCAGACTATATAAGATCTTCAGCACAAAATGTTGACTCTCTGTGTGGATTTTCTCTTATCAAGAAAATTTCGCTACGTTACAATGCTGCTACTCCATCTAGCGCACCTGTTGAGAGACTGTTCAGCCTGGGCAAGCTTGTCTTCTCTCCAAAGAGGAACAGACTGTCAGACCAAAAATTTGAAAAGCTTCTCCTATTACGTTACAACCACTGGTTTAGTTAGATGATGAGAGGAGTTCAGAGTTGGATAGTGTTCTGTTTATTGTGCACTGCAGTATTATACAGTTAATTGCACTAATTAATAAAGGCGAGAGTTTCCTTTGTCTCCTATAGTCCTATTAGTATAAGAAACTAAGGAAAATCTGGCCTTTAATTAATGCAATGATTTATCTATATCTGTATAATTGTTTGAAAAGAAACAAAGGAAAATCTGGCCATTAGTACAAATCTCTGTATCTCTGTAGCTGTATATTCAGCCTACTAGTGCACAATAAACAGAAGTTTTGTTAATGTACTGATTGAATAGTTAAGATTTGGATAGTGTTCTCCAACTCTTAACTATTCAGAATCAGTACAGTAACAAAACTTCCGTTTATTGTGCACTAGTAGGCTGAATATACAGCTACAGAGATTTGCACTAATGGCCAGGTTTTTCCTTTGTTTTTTTTAACACTATTATACAGATAATCGCACTAATTAAAGGCCAGATTTTTGTTTCTTTTTACCCTTGTTTACATTTGTGTGTCTTAATTTTGCACTTGAATTCTAGTTTAAATATTTTTTTATTTTTTATGTTTCTGTGCATACCATTCATATGATCTATGGCAGGCTGCGCCGCTGCAATCTATTGAATTGGGTTCAAATAAATACGAAATGTTCTGAAATACTGTATATAGTGTTTTTAATCTTCAATCAGTTAATATAAACATCTTTGATATTAAAGATGTTATAGAACGTAATTGTATTGTAGAATATAAAAAAAAAAATAATCAGTTACTTTTCCGAGTAACTAGTTACTTTGCCAATAAAGTAACTGAGTCACTAACTCACTTACTTTTTCGGGCAAGTAACTTGTAATTGTAACTAGTTACTTTTTTAAAGGAAGATGAACAACACTGCTGTATATAGTTGGAAACATTGTGGCAAATTCATGAATACCCTTAGGCCCCTTTCACATGAGCGGACGAACGGTCCGCTAATTACAAGTCCGTTTACGGACTTGTAATGTCTCCCTATGGGAGCGGATCCGTTAGCGGATGATGCATCCGCTAACATCCGGCTACGATCCGCGTCCGTCTGGATCCGTTTTGCGGACGGAAGAAAACTCTATTTTTCTTCCGTCTGGTGGATCGGATCGGATGCAAACGGACAGACGGTCCGTTTCCATCCGATTCCCCATAGGGGATAGCGGAGGAGAGACAGGGCGGTCCCTGCACAGTGTGCGGGGTCCGCCCTGTCCGCCGACAGCTGAGCGGGACCCCCCGCTGAGCCAACGGACACACACAGAGCGGAACGAAAAACGGACCGCTCCGTGTGTAAGGAGCCTTAGAAATTTTTTATTGTTGGTACTGACTTGTGACAAATTCAAGCAGTTCTTATTTTCATCACTTTTAATCACTTTCGTCACCAAATGGTGCTATCGTTGCGACAAATTAATTAAGAAACATAATATCGGAGACAAGTCTGAGTACACCCGCCTGCCTATAGACCTGCATAGAACTTTCGATAAGAGCTGCATGAAAAACTGACAGGTGGACCTGACCGGAAAGCCAGTGTGAAAGGAGCCTTTAACCACTTAAGGACCCCCTACCGACGATATACATCGGCAGAATGGCACGGCTGGGCACAATCACGTACCTGTACGTGTCTCTTTAAGCCCAGCCGTGGGGACGCGAGCATGCCACCGGCTCCCGTCCCGCGATCGGTCACCGGAGCTGAAGAACTGGGAGAGGTGTGTGTAAACACACCTTCCCCGTTCTTCATTGTGGCAGTGTCAGCGATCGTCTGTTCCCTGATATAGGGAAAGACAATCACTGATGTCACATGTCCAGCCCCACCCCCTACAGTTAGAAACACATATGAGGTCACACTTAACCCCTACAGTGCCCCCTAGTGGATAACTCCTAAACTGCAATTGTCATTTTCACAGTAAACAGTGCATTTTATAGCACTTTTTGCTGTGAAAATTACAATGGTCCCAAAAATGTGTCAAAATTGTCCGATGTGTCCTCCATAATGTCAGTCACGAAAAAAAAAAAAAAATCGATGATCGCCGCTTTTAGTAGTAAAAAAATAAATATTAATAAAAATGCAATAAAACTATCCCCTATTTTGCACAAACCAATCGATAAATGCTTATTGCGATTTTTTTACCAAAAATAGGTAGAAGAATACGTATCGGCCTAAACTGAGGAAAAACATTTTTTTTATATATTTTTGGGGGATATTTATTATAGCAAAAAGTAAAAAATGAGAGAAAAAGTTAACCGCTCAGAGGTTCCAAGGAGCTAAAGCTGAAAGGTAGGATCCAACCCCTGGGTGCAGGCACTGCAATAGTATGCAAAATTGTATGGAGAAAAAAACCAGGACGGCCGCACTCCAAAAAATGTTCCTTTATAATAAAACAGATCACAACATCAACATGTCACAGCAAAAAACAGAAAAGAGCGGACGCGTTTCACACCAAAATACAGTGCTTATTTATAGCTATAGCAAAAAGGGGCAAGGTCCTTAACCTGCATAATGGTCCGGGTCTTAAGTGGTTAAGCTAAACTGCAGGCACAAAAACTTTTATGGAAATATATTGCTCAAAAGCAACAAATCTAAAAGATATAAATTTACTTGTCATGATCAGGGGTCAGGCTCGAAATCCAGTTGCTATAGCTGTAGCGGAACTACCACCGACCAGCAGGATATGCACACAGTCAGTCACCTGAGGCTCAACTGAGGTGCAGAGTCTAAGTACTAATCAGTGTTCCCCAGAGATCCTGAAGGTGGAGATGGATTTTGCAGCTTGTTAGTACCAGGTCGCGATCCTCGGGATCACCTCACCAGGAGGTGAGCGTGCTGGGGTCCAGTAGTGGATAAGCAGGCAGGGATCAAACAGATTTGTAGTCAGTAAACAAGCCAAAGGTCAGTAATGAGTAGTTGCAGGTTGGGATTAGGCAGAAGTATGGTCTAGGACAGCCATTCTCAACCAGGGTTCCTCGGGCTGTGGCTGATTTACCTCCTGTTTGATGGTGCCAACATAGTTCTGAGCCAATTCCACTTGGAGGAGCCAGTGGTATTACACCAATGATCTTCATAGTTCTCTGTAAGGAGGGCATTCTTACCACTACTGTAAAAAAATGGCATTCTTCTTACTGACCACTAAAGTAAGGGGCATTGTTCCCACTGACCCCCAATGAATGTGTTTTATCAGGGGTTCCTCGAGACCTGAAAATTATTTTTAGGGTTCCCCAGCGGTAAAAAGGTTGAGAAAGGCTGGTCTAGGAACAAGACAAGGGTCGATAAAGCAAAATATGGACAGCAGCAGGAAAGACAAAAGCGAAAAACTGTCTGGAGAGAGCACAATAATCTGGCAGACAGGAAGTGCAGAGACATTGCTTAAATCAGGAAGTTCATGGGAGGAGCAAAGAGTTCACAGTTCAAGACAAACAAGGTTCAAGACAGGATCATTCAAGGAATTGTGCCAGGCACTGTCAAGCATTCCAGGTAGCTCAGCAAGAAGAGACATTGCCTAACACAGCAGAGGTTCTAGGTTCAAATCCAGGCCCTGAAACTACTCTTCCAGAATTGTCATGTACTGTCTTTCCTGATATGGATACCCTGTCTAGACACAGAGACAAATTGCCGGAGTTGTTTCACACTGGATTATTGCACAGATATGGAAATATAGCGCTTAGTTGCTACTCATAACTAACATCCACCATATCACCCTGCTGCCAAAACTCCATCTACCACCTCAGAGTCAATGAACAGTCAATTGCGTTGTTAATTGGAGGGATATAACTTGGTTGGGGGAAAGGGGATATGGGATGACCATAATGCAACATCATTACCATCATATTAAAGAACGTGAAATTAGGTTGAGCCTTGAAGTACTGATGCACAGATAATATCTACAGTCACTTCCCCTGCATCACCATGCAGACTATTTCTCCTCCTCTGAGTATCTCATGCAGACTATTGCTCCCAGGACTTCTCTCCTCCTGCACAAACTTCACTGTAGATCACATCCTCCTCTGTGAGCAAAAGAGACCACTCTGAACAGTCTCAATGGCTGTCTATATCAAATGCTGTTACTAGGCCAGAGGTTTGCAGTACCTCTCCCGGCAGCCTAGTAATTTAGTAGCATGTGTTGCTTGATGGACTACTGTTCCCGGCTAGTCCAGCCTGCAAATCTTGCGCCCTCAGGCCACATCGATTTGACACTTTCCCCACAGTTTCTCCTCTGGACTCGCACCCAGCCCCCCTGGCATGCCTCATCCAGTGGTCCACTAACTGACCTTCTCCTGCCCCCAGTCCACGATGAAGAACTTTATCTGGACACATGTTCCGACAGCTTCTCCAGCCCCTCTGTTCCAGGATCCGTGACTGTGTAAGAATGTAGCTCATTCCCAGCTCTCCCGGGCTCCTCCACTAGGCCTCACCCCCCCCCCCCCAGATGGGGTGGGGCCCCTGCTGCTGCCCAATGCTCCATTCTACATGTCTCCTGGCCGACAACTCCTCCCCAGTGGGCTGAGACCTGAGCTTATATGAGAGGCCCTCTCCCTGCCATATCCAATCAGGGATTTGTCAGGGCTCCTCACACGATCTCCATGTCACTCCATCCTGTGTCCTGCCCCTCTTCCAGATCATTCTCCCTGGAAGCAGGGAAGAAGCCGCAGAACTAAAGCACAGGTGGTCACACCCACTACTACACTAACTACTCCCTGCCCCTAGAGGGTGCTACAGAAAATATACACAAAGCGCATTGGGACTTAAGTAAAATTACATGTTTCTTGTATTTAGACGATATTTGCTTATTCCGAACTTCAACTTTAATTTCATCATAGATCTACTTTAAAAGCACATTATTTCTTATTTTATGAGTGTTCTTATCCTTTCAATAGCTTGCCTTTTACATATTGGTCATCCTATTATCTCTGTGTTCCATTAGTTTAAGATAGACACCAATCCTCCACTTACCTGTCAATGAACCTACCCCCCTTGCCACCACTGACATAAATGAACCCACCACCCCTATGCACACCAGGGACTTCCTGTATCTGGCAGGGAAATCCTTCAATAGGGGCACAACTATCGCACTGACTGCAGCGACATACTGATGTCACCATCCCCCCACCATTACTAGAGACATTTCATGGGCTTCTCATAGGGCAGGTTGTAATTCTGTGGAAAGTAACACTCCATTGCAATGCAAGGGAAAAATAAACAATGCAGCACCTCGAGACCCCTTTGCCTGCAATGGTTTCTTGTCTTGAAACAAAAGTAGAAACACACTTTAAGAACTTTTTTGTTAGTGCAGGCACGTATTTAACATCCTTACTATTGGCGGGTGTTTATACTTCTAAATAGGTAAAACATTAACTGAGATACAGCGAGCAAACACAGGAATAAGGAACAAAGAAAAGAAAAAGTACACTCACATTACTGAAATCAACACTTCATTATTTGTTTTGTTTTTTCTATTAATTCTGCATACTTACTGTGTTATTTAAAATCAGATAAAATAACCTGTTTTCATTGTCATTGCCTGGTTTAAAGCAACCCAATTATGAAACCAAAAACTATCCCTAAAAATGTGAAGAGTGCGTACACACCTCTCCTTCTGTTTGTGTTGCCAAATGCAGCCGTGTTGAACAGAAATCGCCACTTTTGTGCAGCAACTGACACTTCCTGGAGTGACAATCTCCTGGTCCCCTGTTGTACTCGTGATTCCTCACACTGACCTCCACATCCTAAATGTGTCCTGTAGTGGTGTGGAGGTAGGCATAAAAAATAAAAAAAACACTAGGTGCACCAATTAATTGAAAATCCTGGAGGTATTAGTTTTAAGCAGACTCTAAAGTGGAAGATTTCTTATCAAATTGGAGTTTGGCAATGTGGGCAGTGCATAAGGTGAGTATTTACTCTCTTTTTTTGTATGGACATCTTTTAGGGGAATTCAAAGTATAATCAAGGTCAATTATTCTGTAAAGCATATGACTTCGGCATCAGCTTTGCTCAGCTCCAGTAACATTGATGTCATGTTTAAAATGTGTCTCAGCTTTGTAGCAGCAACTAAAACTGCATTTCAAATTACCGGCTAGCCCTCCCGCACCTAAATCTAAAGCGTGACATAGGTAGGTCTCATCTGCATTTTGGAAGTCCTCTAAGCATATGGGGAAACTACATTTCCCAGCATTTTGGCCCCAATCCCTTATACCGTGGCTTTATATATGGGCATGTCATTGGAACTCAGTGCTGGGTGTAGGAGAGGAAGGCATTGCATAGCAAAGGATTTGTACCACATGATGTCATGCCGCATGCATCAAGCTGTTGTCTCAAAGGAGACTGCAAATTCACGCAGTAACTACAGCCAATCCAGGAAGTGTGTGAAAGCGTGGCCGCTTCATAGAAGAAAAAAAAAAATGTAAGATTATTTTTTTTTGGAAGTACATAGTGGTACTTTGCTTGTATTGGCAAACAAAAAGAGGGCAATATGGGCTTTAAATAATTTTTATGTATTCAATAATTTTTTTTCATGCTTTGCCCATAGTTCTACTTTTGTTCAGGTACAATGCAGTACCAAGATTTAGGCTGGGTTCACACTGATGCCGGATGCGTCTCGCAGCAAGGGTCCGGTGCGTCCCTGTTCTCCGTTTCATTTTTGCCTGAATTCGGACCCAAAGATGCACAGGACTATACAAGCTGCTCTGCAGCCACTACAGAGATATGTGAAGCAGCTCCATTGAGAGTCGGTAAAAATCTCCTGTAATGCGAATTGGATGTGGCGAAAACGACATCCGATTCGCACCAGTGTGAACCCAGCCTTAAAGAGTAAACATGATTGGGTTCATGTAAGAATCTGAAAAAGAGATTCAGATAAATACTGAACTTATCTTTTAAAACTGGTGGCTGCAGCTAATCTCTCAAAGGGGGCAGAAACAGCTTTTGGGAATTAGCATATGCTAGTCGACTATACAAATGTAACCTTATTCTGAAGAGGAGCACAGTGACCAGACACTGGGGTAGACAACCTTAAAGCGAAGGTTCCATGGATTCTCTTTTTTTTCTATTACTGTGCATTTAATAGTGTTACTGATATATTCCTAAGACTCACTTGCTAGCCCCTTTTAAAACAATCCAATCGAAAGAAGAAGTTTTAAAAAATCGTGCCAGGCGTTTTGCATCTTGCTTCTGGGCATTGTGAAGCCCACAAGCAAAGACTTCTGGGTAGCGGCGGTGACGCTATGCTCCCTTACTTAAAATAAGTGTATATTAATTGGTTTGCATAAAAGTTATAGCGTCTACAAAATTGGTATATATACTTGAAAATTGATCAATCCTGATCTACTGACGACCTATTTCTATTCTTGAAGCCCTTAAAACGCAAGGACACAATTTTCGAAAAATGAAAAAAAAATGAAAAAATTAAATACACTTTGTTTTTCACAATTTTTTTTTTACATACGATCACTGGTGCAGTACAGATTCATCATATGACTGGTGTGGTGGTGATCAGAAATACTGACTGGCAACAGTATGTTATTTTTTTTTAGCATTTTTCTTTTAAAAAAACGATTGTGTCAGAACGCAAAACACAAGGTAAAACACAACGACGTGCTGAAAAAAACAAAGTTCAATGCTTCCAAGCATGCGTCGACTTGATTCTGAGCATGTGTGGATTTTTAACCGATGGTTGTGCCTACTAACAATCGGTTTTGACCTATCGGTTAGGAATCCATCGGTTAAATTTAAAGCAAGTTGGCTTTTTTTTAACCGATGGTTAAATAACCGATGGCGCCCACACACGATCGTTTTTGACCGATGAAACCGGTTTATCAGACCATTCTCAACAGTTTAACCCAGTTTAACTCATCATGTGTACGCGGCATAAGTGCCGGTTCACACTACCAAGTTGCGCGACATAAGAAATTCAATTGAAGTGAATGGAGCTGTCTTAATGCACGTTGCAAGTTGTACCTATCGATTTCAATGAAAGTTGCCTCCAAAGTCCGATCACATCTTTAAGGGTCACTAAAGAAAAACATTTTTTTAGCTAAATAGCTTCCTTTACCTTACTGCACGCCTGGTTTCATGTCCTCAATGTTCGTTTTTGCTCAGGTGTTGCTGTACTTTTCCTCTGTTCTGGACACTTCCTGGTTGTCTGTTTCCTGAGGACCACAGTACTGGGAGCTTCTAGTTTCATTTTGCAAACCATCACTGCTCTATGGCTCTGTATAGCACAGATACAGGATAACATGCAAAAACGAAACTAAAAACTACAGGTACATTATATGATCTATTTTTAATCATTTTTAAAAGGAATCAGTTAACTATTATGTCTCTATACCCTGTAAACAGTCATTTCAGCAAAGAATTTTTTTTTCCTTTACAACTCCTTATAACTGAAGCAACTTTACAGGAAGAGAAAATAATTTACTCAGGCAAACCCCTCCCTCCCACCGAGCCGATTATTCTGTGATTGGCCACAGCCAACGTCGCCTATCCTGGAGGCAACTTTAAGTCGCGCTGTAACTTGCTCCAAGTCGTGCTGAAGTTGCCTTGCAAAGTCGCGCTGTAAGTCGAGTTGCCCCTGAGTGAACCGACTCTTAGGCAGACTGGAACGTAAACCCCAGTGTGCAACTGGCGGTGAGCTGTAATATTGTTTTCATGTTAGAATTGTCGACTGGCTGGTTGTTTTTTGTAACGGTCACCACCGTTTACGACCTTCCATCCAACCACGACAAGCTTATCCAACACACTGCGACAATCCTGCATACATGATCCATTCCATTTCGCATAATCAAGACGAGACTCCGCTCTGTACCTGTTTCCAAATGAATGAATACTTTATTGGTTTCGTAGCTTGTTTATATATCTTAGTACAGCATGTTAAAGTTAATCACAGGACAATGCAATCGCCACCCCCCTATTTACACACTAGGGCTAATTCCGTTCTCATTGGATGGACTGATCGTGTGTACGTGGCATTAGGGTGCCACACAAGCTGCAGGAAGCTCAGCAAAACCATGTTTTAGTCTACAGAAAGTCCACACCCCCCTATTAACTATGAAGTGCTCTGCACCAGGGCTGTCTTAATGAGAGGGCACACCTGGGCACTGCCCAGGGGCCCCAGCTGCATGGGGGCCCCTGCCCTTTCCTCAAAGCAGCTGGTCCTTGAGCCCCCAGGCTGCCCCTCTACATCCCAGATATCCATAGGCGTCTCTAGGCTTTGTGAGGCCTTAGGCAAAACTTGACATGGGGCCCCACTCAAGAACAAGAGCCTCTTTTGCACAACCCTGGCCGGTGGTTGTGGGTGGTCTGCGGGTGGGAGGGCTTTTCGGAATCTGGAAGCCCCCTTTAAAGAGGTAGTATACTCTATACTACCACTTTATACCTACAGGTAAGGCTTACCTGTAGGTAAAAGAATATCTCCTAAACCTGTATGGTTTAGGAGATATTCTCCTCGCAATGCACCACTGATTGCAGCAGGGCATGCACAGGGGGGGATCCTCGGCTAAAGGGCCGGCAGCCGCCAGACCTTGCCGGACTGAAATCTCCTGCACAAATGCGTGGGATTGACGACATCGCCAGGCAAGATGATATCTCGCTCGGCGTGGACCAGGTAAGTTCCCTACACCTCGTTTTAAGGTAAGTATTTCATAATGAGCTAGTATGCGGTGCACACTAGCTCATTATGGCTTTTGCTTTTCAGGTGTAAAAAAAAAATGCGGGTATACAACCGCTTTAACAAGGAGGCCCCAAGATCCTGCTTTTTAATAACTAAAGGGGCGTGGTGACATCACCTGGTGAACCCGCCCCCTTGTGACTTCTTTTAAGCCCTCAGAGGTTTGTTAGAGAACCTTCGTGAACAAACAGCATCATAAAGGTCAATGGACACACCAGACAGGTCAGGGATCATGTTGTGGAGAAGTTTAAAGGAATGTTAGGGTAAAAAAAAAAAAAAAAAAGCTTTGAACATCTCACGGTGCTCTGTTCAATCCATCATCCACAAATAGAAAGAGTACGGCACAACTGCAATCCTACCAAGACATGGCCGTCCACCTAAACTGACCGGCCGGGCAAGGAGAGCATTCATCAGAGAAGCAGCCAAGCGGCCCATGGTAACTCTGGAGGAGCTGCAGAGATCCACAGCTCAGGGGAGAGAATCTGTCCACAGGACAACTATGTGCTCTCCACAAATCTGCCCTTTATGGAAGAGTGACAAGAAGAAAGCCATAAAAAAAGGCCTGTCAGCAGTTTGAGAGAAGCCATGTCAGGAACACGGCAAACATGTGGAAGAAGGTGCTCTGGTCACATGAGACCAACATTGAACTTTTTGGCTTAAAAGCAAAATGATGTGTGTGGTGGAATATTTTGCAAAAAAGAATGGGCAGAAATGTCCCTCTCTAGATGTGCAAAGCTGGAAGAGACACCCCCAAAAAGACTTGCAGCTGTCATTGCAGAGAAAGGGAATACAACAAAGTATTGACTCCAGGGGGGGGGGGGGCTCCATACAAATGCCCCCCACACTTTTGTCATATTTATTTGTAAATGTGGATGGGGTACATAATCATAGGGACACGAGGACTGTAACTAAAATGCATAGTCCTTTTACTGTACATACTCACTAAGATACTCCTCCCCACTCATGTACATGTATCAGAATCGTTCAACCAGCGGTCCCAGATCCTGTAGTATTTCTCCGGGCATCCTCTATTTATATAAAGGTGTTTTTTATACGGCAATGTCATATTAACTTCTGCTCTCCACTCCAACCACTAAGGAGGTATAGACCTCATCCATTTCCTAGCTATGGTTTTCCTTGCCGCGAACAGTGTCTCCTGTAGAAAAATTTTAGTAGGTCAATCTAAGACTTCCTAAAAAATACCCAGGAGACATGACTTAGGGTTCAAGTTTATTGGCGAGCCCATGTTGTCGTGAAGGAAAGTAACAACCCGAGACCAGTATTCCTGAATCTTGGGGCATGACCATAGTAGGTGGAAAAATGTACCCGTTTCTACTCCACACATCGGGCAAAGGGTAGATAGATTGCTCCCTCCGGTATCTGGCCACCCTTACAGAGGTAAGATATGCCCTGTGCACAATAAAAAGCCGAGATAGCCTATACGGCAGCCTAGGGGACACTTCCCAACACGACTCCAGGGCCTCCTCCCATTCCTCATCATCCAGTGGTCCCACCTCCCTTTCCCAACAAGGTTTGACAGCATAGGCAACCTTGACATGTCTAGGGGCGGAAATCATGTTGTAAAATGAAGATATAAGGCCCTTTGGATCCGAGCTTCTGGCAATAGACAATCTGATTTGGAGTAAGCTGTGGGACGGATTGCGGGAACTGAGCCCGTAGAGCATGGTGCACCTGTAAGAACCTAAAGAACATATGTTGCGGGAGTGAATATTTCTTGGGTAATCTATCAAACGTTGTAAGGTCACCATTAAGAAACAGTTGGTGTAAATATAGAACCCCCCGTGAGCCCCAGAGCCCAGGATCCTGATCTTGCTGAGCTCCTTCAGGCCCCTATTATGCCATAGTGGCATGTAGTCATTATGCGCCGGGATTCCAATTTTAGTACATGCTAGATCCCATATACGTCTATAGTGATGTCGTTTGACCTCTCTGCCTGAGTCTACGCTACTAGTCCCAGAAGCTATGGCATAGAGTGGATCTCCGGTATGCTGCGCCCATCTAGGGCATATCAAGGTTAGAAAGCGTTCACTATCAGTTTTGTCAAGGTGAAAAAATTGGGACAGTTGGGCCGCAATATAGTAATTGTTGAAGTCAGGTAGAGCCATCCCCCTCATGTCTGTCGGGTTTTTGAGTGCTTGCCAGGACAATTTATACCTATTGTTACCCCAAACAAAAGGCCTAAGAAGAGCCTCTAAGGTCTTAAAATGTTTAAGCGGGAGATATGTAGGGGCATGCCATAGCACGTACAGCACCTTAGGTAACAGAACCATTTTTATAAGAATTACACGACCCCATACCCCGAGTGGCAAACGGGCCCATGCTCTGAGTTTAGATCTAGTTATCGAGAAAAGGGGTTCTACATTGAGGACAGTGTAGTCTGCCGGGTTTCGGGATATGTGTATCCCAAGATATTTTATCGTCTCGACTCTCCGTAGTGGCATAGTTGCCTGGGACTCGGGGGGGGGGGGGGGGGGGGGGGGGGAACTGTCAAGTGGTAAAATCTGGGATTTATCCCAATTCATTTTTTAACCTGAAAACAACCCAAACTGCTCTATAGTCCCAAGGGCTTTATGTAGGGAGGGGCCAGAGTCAGCCAAATACGGAAGCGTGTCATCCGCATAAAGGCTGATCTTTTCCGTGAGGGAACCCACACTCAACCCCCTAATCTCTGGATCTGCCCGGATAGCCATAGCCAAGCGTTCTGCCGCCAGTGCATAAAGTAGTGGGGAAAGTGGGCATCCCTGCCTTGTGGCTCTACTGAGGGCAAAGGTCTCCTAGGTCCACGCATTCACCACCACTCTGGCAGACGGAGCTTGAAATAAGAGCTGCACCCATCTAATGAAGTTTGGTCCGAATCCATAGCCCTCAAGGCATTTCCAGAGATGGCACCATTCCACTGAGTCGAACGCTTTGGCAGTGTCGAGCGTCACTACTACTCGCGTTCCCGAGGTCAGAGAAGAAGGCTCTAAACCTGGAGCACACTAGAGGTAGATCTGAAACCCCATTGCCTCCTGGGTCCATTAAGGAAATTACGACAGACGGCCTATCCTCACCAGGTACGCCAGTAATTTGCCCGCCTTCTCCCGTGCTCAAATAATTTCTGCCTAGTGAAGAACAACTTTTGCCTAGCCTTAGTGTATTGTAGTTGGTTCACTACCCTGGTCTAAAGTTTTAGGAAACCCGCATTTGATTCTGACGGGTCGTCCACAAAGGCGCGCTCAGCTGTAGCCAGCTCTGCGACTGCCGATTCAAATGCTTTCAAAGAGTCCGTCTTGATCTTATTGATTCGGGAGATCAGGCGTGATCGGGCATGTAGCTTGAACGAATCCCAAATAGCCGATGGGGTGGCAGAATGGTCATTATCAGTAAAAAATGTCCTCCACTCATCTGCAAGGTCATCGTCCTCAGGGAGTAGGAACAACCAAAAGGGGTTCAAGCGCCATGACCGGGAAGGCCTGTCTAAAGGAACACTAATGGTAATAGAGTATGGACTGTGATCCGAAAGTAGTCTGGGACCGAAGGCCGCGTCAAGAAAACGTGACACGAGTCCTCCAGAGAGGAGAATGTAGTCAAGTCCAGACAACGTTTTGTGGGTGGACGAGAAGCAGAAATATGCTCTAGTATCAGGGTATCTGTGCCTCCAAGAGTCAGTCAAATGAAAGGTAGCGGTTAGCTTGGAGAATTTAGTGATCACATGGTGTCCTGCCAGAGGCTGGGAGGGAGACAACCTATCCAGAGTATCATTCATTGTAGCATTAAAGTCACCCAGCCATATCGTTTGCACTGAGGGGTGCTGCGCCAGAAATGCAAACCCGTCTTTAAGGATAGAGACACTGAATGGGGGAAGGATGTAAAAAAACAAAATAAGATAGGGTTCCCCAAATAATTTGGCTGACAGAAATACAAATCGGCCCTGCGAATCAGTGCGCACCTCCCCTATGGTGAAATGCACGGATTTAGCAATTAGTACTGACACACCCCGAGAGTGGGATGTTACATAGTCACATAGTTAGTCAGGTTGAAAAAAGACACAAGTCCATCCAGTTCAACCATAAAAAAATAAAAATAAACAAACAAAATAAAACACAGTACATCCCATACACCCAACTCCATACCCACAGTTAATCCAGAGGAAGGCAAAAAAAAACAGCAGAGCGATGATCCAATTTGCTACCGGAGGGGAAATCCCCCAAGAGGCAATCGGATTTACCCCGGATCAACTTTACCTACAAAACTTAGTACTCGGTTATATTATGTGTATTTAGGAAATAATCCAGGCCCTTCTTAAAGCAATCTACTGAGCTGGCCAGAACCACCTCTGGAGGGAGTCTGTTCCACATTTTCACAGCTCTTACTGTGAAGAAACCTTTCCGTATTTGGAGGTGAAATCTCTTTTCCTCCAGACGTAAAGAGTGCCCCCTTAAAGTGAATAACTCAACACCAAGTTCACTATATGGACCTCTTATATATTTGTACATGTTGATCATATCCCCCCTTATTCTCCTCTTCTCAAGAGTGAATAAATTCAGTTTTTCTAATCTTTCCTCATAGCTGAGCTCCTCCATGCCTCTTATCAGTTTAGTTGCCCTTCTCTGCACTTTCTCCAGTTCTCCGATATCCTTTTTGAGAACTGGTGCCCAAAACTGGACTGCATATTCCAGATGAGGTCTTACTAATGATTTGTACAGGGGCAAAATTATATCTCTCTCTCTGGAGTCCATACCTCTCTTAATACAAGAAAGGACTTTGCTTGCTTTGGAAACCGCAGCTTGGCATTGCATGCCATTATTGAGCTTATGATCAACTAAAACCCCCAGATCCTTCTCCACTACAGATCCCCCCAGTTGAACTCCCCCTAGCATGTAGGATGCATGCATATTCTTAGTCCCCAAGTGCATAACTTTACATTTATCAACATTAAACCTCATCTGCCACATAGTCGCCCAATTAGACAGAGCATTGAGGTCGGCTTGTAAATTGGAGACATCCTGCAAGGACGTTATTCCGCTGCATAGCTTGGTGTCATCTGCAAAAACAGAAATGTTACTTTGGATCTCAGACCCAATATCATTTATAAATATATTGAAAAGTAAGGCACCCAACACTGAACCTTGGGGTACACCGCTGATAACCTTGGACCATTCAGAGTAAGAATCATTAACCACAACTCTCTGAATTCTGTCTTTCAGCCAGTTTTCTATCCATTTACAAACTGATATATCTAATCCTGTAGACCTTACCTTACACATGAGCCGTGTGTGGGGGGAACTGTATCGAACGCTTTTGCAAAATCCAAGTATACCACGTCCACTGCCACGCCTCTGTCCAGGGTTTTACTTACCTCTTCATAAAAATAAATCAGGTTTGTCTGACAACTTCTGTCTTTCATGAATCCATGCTGTCTGCTGCTTAAATAGTTTGTTTCCAGCAAAAACTCATCCATGTGGTCTTTTATTAAACGTTCCAGTATCTTCCCAACTATAGAAGTTAAACTAACAGGTCTATAGTTACTTGGTAAAGACTTTGTTCCCTTTTTAAATATAGGCACCACATTGGCTCTACGCCACTCCAGTGGTACTATTCCTGTCATTAATGAGTCCCTAAATATTAGATACAGTGGCTTTGAAATTTCAGAGCTCAATTCTTTTAGGATCCGTGGGTGGATGCCATCTGGTCCAGGTGCTTTATCCACCTTTATTCTGTCTAAATATTTCTGGACCATATCACTTTTGAGCCATTGTGGATTTGGGGCTGTGTCACTCCCACCCCCATTATGGACATGAGCTCCCCCATACTCCATTGTATACACAGAGCTGAAGAAAGCATTTAATAAATTTGCCTTCTCTATGTCCTCAGTCACCCACTCTAGATTATTTTGTAAAGGGCCTACATGCTCAGACTTGACCTTTTTACTAATAATATATTTAAAGATTTTTTTGGGGTTTGTCCTACTATCTTTTGCAATCTGTCGTTCATTTTGAATTTTTGCATCCTTGATTTCTTTTTTACATATTCTATTATATTCTTTGTAACATTTAAACGACACTAGTGTTCCTTCATTTTTATATTTTTTAAAGGCTATTTTCTTATTGTTTGTAGCTTTTTTAACTTTGACCGTGAGCCACATAGGTTTTATCTTTAGCCTTTTAAACTTATTGCCCATGGGAATATACTTTGCAGTGAGGCTCCAAGGAGTCTTTTTGAAGATTTCCCATTTCTGTTCTGTGTTCATCTGTGCCAATATTCCCTCCCAGTCAAAGCCCTGGAGAGCAGTCCTTATGCTTTGAAAATTTGCTCTCTTGAAATTAAGTGTTTTTATCTTTCCTGTATGTATGTCTTGCTTATAGTTTACATTAAATGAAATCATGATGTTTTATGATGAAATATCTATTCAAAGCTGGTCAGTGCCACATGAACTAGCAAACCCCCACATCCATATGTAACTCTCACCTATCTTTAATCTAACCTTGGACGGTCACAAGATTTCCGTTAGAAGCATAGATATGCAACAAGTTAGCCATGAATCTCACTTACTTCTTAGATACTGTTCATTATATCAAACAAAAAGGGAAAAAACATGCTATATATATATGTTTATAAATGTATGCTTTTCTTTTTTCTTTTTTTTTTATATGTTTTTGTTGCAATCTTGACTGCATGCTAGTTCTGATCATCACTGCTGTACAACCTAACGTTCTATATCAGACTCCTGATTTAACTGTATTGTAAACCTTTTTCTGTTTACCAATAAAAGTTATTATGGAAAAAAAAAAGAAATCATGTTATGATCACTGCTACCCAGGTGTTCCTTTATCTGAACATTAGTAATAAGCTCTGCATGGTTTGAGATTACCAAGTCCAACAGAGCATCATTCCTAGTTGGGTCTCAATAAACTGAACCATAAAATTGTCCTGCAATAGGTTTTTAAATTTTTGTCCTTTAACTGTCCCAGAAATTCCGATATTCCAGTCAATTTCTGGGTAGTTAAAATCCCCCATTATTATCACCGTCCCAACCCTTGCTGCCCTTTCCATCTGTGCAAGGAGCCAAGTCTCCACCTCCTCATTAACATTAGGTGGTCTATAACAAACTCCAATGATTAACTTTGAACTACGCACATCTGTATGCAGTTCCACCCATAATGCTTCAACTTCATCACACTCTCCATCAACCAGGTCCTCTTTCATGCTTGCTTTGAGGTCACTTCTCACATAGAGACAGACAACTCCACCTTTCCTTTTTACCCTGTCTTTCTGAAAGAGAGCATAGCCAGGAATATTAATAGCCCAGTCATGTGAGGATTGAAGCCAAGTTTCAGCAATACCGATTACATCATAGCTCTCCTCATGCACCAGAGCTTCCAACTCACCTGTTTTGCTTGGAAGGCTTCTGGCATTGGTGAACAAACACTTAAATGTATTGTTACATTTTTCGCTGGTGTTTTTCATATAATTTTTAGTAGTGCAAATGGCACTATAATTTCCAATGGCTGTTTGCAACATGGGAACTTTCTTGACACCTGCCATAACCCCACCTCCATCTATCCCCATTCCACTCTCCATTAATGTCTGACCCCTAACTGACCTGTGTGCCCGATGTAATTCTAGTTCAGTGGTAAGCCCAGCCCACCCAAGGACGGTGGAGCGCCATCTGTAAACTACCCTCTATGTGCGTTTCCACTAGGACCACTATATCAGCGCTCTGTTTTTTTAGGAAGGCCATAACGGCCGCACGGTTAATTTTGTTACGCAGCCCCCTCACATTCCAGGTCAATACAGGCATACCCCACTTTTAAGTACACAATGACGTTTATTTACTAAAGCTGGAAAGCACAACATCAGGCTCACTTCTGCATAGATGTTCATTGGTTTCTGTGCAGAAGTGAGCCTGATTTTGCGCTTTCCAGCTTTAGTAAATAAACCCCATTGTGTACTTAAAAGTGGGGTATGCCTGTAATTTCACAGTCGCCATGACATATTAATGTGAAAGAAACCACTCCCCATTCCATAAGAGGAGAGCGTAAAGGCCTCCATGGTTATCAGTCCCCTTTCTAGTACCCTCACTAAGTAAAGTTTAAGTAGAATACGTAATGACCCACTGAACCATACATTGCTATCTCTAAGTTGCATCATGCAGATAGTACATACCTTTGAATTGAAAAAGTGTATTTTTCCCCCAAAAAAATTGTATTTGAAAGACCCCTGCGCAAATATCTATCTATCTATCTATCTATCGCTCTATCTAATTATCTATCTATGTATCTGTCCAATCCCTCTGTCTGTCTGCAGGTTCCATTGTAAAAATTGGGATAACTTTACTGTTTTCATGAAAGTGTCTTCTTTTCTCTCCAAAAATTGTATTTGAAAGAGCGCTGTGCAAATACTGTGTGACATAAAATATTGCAACGATCGCCATTGTATTCTCTAGAGTCTCTGCTAAATATCTATATATAATGTTTGGGGGTTCCAAGTCATTTTCTATTAAAAAAATACCAAATTTAACTTGTAAAGAAACACAAATCAGTGCCAGTTGTTGATTGGTTAGTGTTTGAAGCCTCATTTGCTAGTCGTCATGGCGATAGAATTCAATATAAGTGTCTCTGGGAGGGGCTCTCCTCAGACAGAACTTTGAATTTGGAGGATAAGGAGCCGTTCTGTGTTTCTCTTGCGCACGTCATATATAATATACATTTATATTATTAATGATGAGACTTTTTGGGGGAAATAAGATGTATGAGGATTCCCTGAAAACCATCACAGAGGAATCTGTTTTATTAGTGAAAGTGGGACCTGTAACAACAGAGGATCACCCACTTACCACCCAGCCCATAACACCTACCCCCCAGAAGGGTGGGTTTTGGGCCATTAGACAACTACTGAAGAAATGGAAGGGAAGCTACAATGTGAGGAATCTTCTGATCACCAACACAGAGGAAAACGTTGTACTTCTCAAAGTAAACCCCATAACAGAGGACCGCCAGCCTGAGGACACCGCCCCTCCAAGGGGCGGGGAGAGGGTAGATGGGCGGGGGGACGAGGAAGCCGCACCCAGACTGCAGCCAATTCCTCAATCAGAATCTACAAACAATGAGGTCATTGGTAAGTATTATAATATATAATTATAATGTAAGCACTACAGGACATTATAATGTATTATAATTGTAATACTATAATACTGTATACACTGGGGTCACTGCTATATACATAGTCACTCACATATATACTATATACACTGGGGTCACAGCTATATATACCAAGAAGGGTCACTACATAGAGTAAGGAGGTGTTAGAACCCCTGGCAGGTCCCCATTAGGGAGATTCACCCTCTCCATTTGGTCACCAATGTCACCAGGATGGAAAGTGATGGAAGATCCACCAGGACAGGAATAAATCCAATGGGGACAACGGTCTAGGAGGGGACTGAGATATTTCTTCTCAAGTCTTGCTTAGTTTATAGAACAGATAATGATGGGAAATCTCTCCATTGGAACCCTTCCTGTAGTGTAGTAGTATAGGGAATACTGAGACATAGATTGCAACTAGAAAATGCATTTCCTGCAGAAAATGCATGGGAAGCCAACTGGATGAGTAGCTTAAATCCATAAGAAAAAGTTGAAGGGAGAATCAGCATTTCCACTAATTAGCATATTTTGAAAAATAATTACCTTTTGCAGGAGCTGCCCCATAAAAATTTCTACCATCAAAACTGCCCCCATCAAAATGCCTCCATCATATTTCCCCCCTCAAATGTCTCCCATCATTTTACCACCACCAAACTACCATCAAAAACTGGCCCCAATCCTATTGCCCCATCAAAAACTGGCCCCGTACCAAATGAAATTTTTAATTAAAGATAAAAAAAAAAAAAAAAAACAACAATAGTGGGACTGCTTTAGTCAAAATAACAAAAAATAAAAACCGCAGATCAAATGCCACCAAAAGTAAGATCTATTTGTGGGGAAAAAAATTATAAAAATTTAATTTGGGTACAGCGTTGTAGGACTGCGCAATTGTCATCCAAAGAGTGAGAAAGCTGAAAATTGGTATTTGGGGATAACAAACGTTTTAATGGTGTCAAAAAATACAAATATTTTGTTATAAAAACATCTTTGGACTTTGAGTCCAAAGTTACACATGTATAGGAATGGAATTAGATATTGATTAGAGATCACCCCCCCCCCCCCCAATAATGGCTGGGTGTTTAATAAGAAACAGAAGCACTGCAGAATATTAAGAATCCGTTCCCTTTCTGACTTCAGTCATTTGGTCGGCATAACTGCCAGGCAACCAGAATTTGTGATCCCTGTGTCCCTGTCATGTTGGGTTTATTTATTGTCCCTGGCATTGGAATTTTGAACTTTTCTCTGTATAATTTGATGTTGTATAAAAATATATATAATGTAGGTGAAAGTGCTACACCCGATTCTTCTTTTTTTATTGCAGATGTATGCAGTATTTACTGCAGAGACAGCTCACAAGGCAGGACTTCCCTAGTGAGTGAGACAGAATATGAATGCTACATTGAGGATTCGCCAGCATGCGAGGCTCACACCGAGACTTCACCAGCATGCGAGGCTCACACCGAGACTTCACCAGCATGCGAGGCTCACACCGAGACTTCACCAGCATGTGAGGCTCACATCGAGACTTCACCAGCATGTGAGGCTCACACCGAGACTTCACCAGCATGTGAGGCTCACACCGAGACTTCACCAGCATGTGAGGCTCACACCGAGACTTCACCAGCATGTGAGGCTCACACCGAGACTTCACCAGCATGTGAGGCTCACACCGAGACTTCACCAGCATGTGAGGCTCACACCGAGACTTCACCAGCATGTGAGGCTCACACCGAGACTTCACCAGCATGTGAGGCTCACACCGAGACTTCACCAGCATGTGAGGCTCACACCGAGACTTCACCAGCATGTGAGACCAACACAGAGACTTCACCAGCATGTGAGACCAACACAGAGACTTCACCAGCATGTGAGACCAACACCGAGACTTCACCAGCATGTGAGACCAACACCGAGACTTCACCAGCATGTGAGACTCACACTGAGACTTCACCAGCATGTGAGACTCACACCGAGACTTCACCAGCATGTGAGACTCACACCGAGACTTCACCAGCATGTGAGACTCACACCGAGACTTCACCAGCATGTGAGACTCACACCGAGACTTCACCAGCATGTGAGACTCACACCGAGACTTCACCAGCATGTGAGACTCACACCGAGACTTCACCAGCATGTGAGACTCACACCGAGACTTCACCAGCATGTGAGACTCACACCGAGACTTCACCAGCATGTGAGGCTCACACAGAGACTTCCCCAGCATGTGAGGCTCACACCGAGACTTCCCCAGCATGTGAGACTCACACCGAGACTTCACCAGCATGTGAGGCTCACACCGAGTCTTCATCAGCATGTGAGGCTCACACCGAGACTTCACCAGCATGTGAGGCTCACACCGAGACTTCACCAGCATGTGAGGCTCACACCGAGACTTCACCAGCATGTGAGGCTCACACCGAGACTTCACCAGCATGTGAGGCTCACACCGAGACTTCACCAGCATGTGAGGCTCACACCGAGACTTCACCAGCATGTGAGGCTCACACCGAGACTTCACCAGCATGTGAGGCTCACACCGAGACTTCACCAGCATGTGAGGCTCACACCGAGACTTCACCAGCATGTGAGGCTCACACCGAGACTTCACCAGCATGCGAGACCAACACCGAGACTTCACCAGCATGTGAGACTCACACGAGACTTCACCAGCATGTGAGACTCACACCGAGACTTCACCAGCATGTGAGACTCACACCGAGACTTCACCAGCATGTGAGGCTCACACAGAGACACCACCTGAATACGACGTTCACACAGAGACTTCACCAGCATGTGACTTCCACACGGAGACTTTACCAGCATGTGAGACTCACACCGAGACTTCACCAGCATGTGAGACTCACACCGAGACTTCACCAGCATGTGAGACTCACACCGAGACTTCACCAGCATGTGAGACTCACACCGAGACTTCACCAGCATGTGAGATTCACACCGAGACTTCACCAGCATGTGAGACTCACACCGAGACTTCACCAGCATGTGAGGCTCACACCGAGACTTCACCAGCATGTGAGGCTCACACCGAGACTTCACCAGCATGTGAGGCTCACACCGAGACGTCACCAGCATGTGAGGCTCACACCGAGACTTCACCAGCATGTGAGGCTCACACAGAGACACCACCTGAATACGACGTTCACACAGAGACTTCACCAGCATGTGACTTCCACACGGAGACTTTACCAGCATGTGACGAAGATGGGGGCAAGGTTACCACAAAGGATAGGCACATACTAGTGGTAGGGGATTCAGTTATTGGAAGAATACAGAGGGCAATCTGTCACAAATACCATCGTCGCCAAACAGTATGTTGTTCACCGGGTGCTCGGGTTCGGAACATTGCAGATTGCATGGACAGATTATTGGATGGCGCTGGAGAGGACCCAGCTGTCATGGTATATATCGGTACCAATGACAAAGTTAGAGAAAGATGGAGCGCCCTACAAAATGATTTCAGGGACTTGGGGGCCATATTGAAGAAAAGGCAATATTTTCTGAAATACTGCCTGCTCCTCGAGCCACACCACAGAGACAGCAAGAGCTTATGGTACTTAACAAGTGGCTGAGGAACTGGTGCAGGGAGGAGGGGTTTGGCTTCATGGCGAACTGGACTGACTTTTCAGGCCGTTACCATCTTTATAGTAGCGACGGATTGCACTTAAATGAGAGGGGTGCAGCTTTCTTGGGATTGAAGATGGCCAAAATGTTGAAAGAAAATTCAAACTAGGTGATGAGAAGAGGAGGAGTTGCTAGTGAATATGAGGGAGAGGATCTTCATTTGAAACCATCAAGACAGGAATCCACTACGTCATCAATCTCTTAAAAGATTCTTATAAGCAGCTTCTGAATCACTAACTATCAACGTAGCTGGACAAACAACACAATTGGCTGTTCCTAGACTCAACAAAAAGTTTGGAGGGACCCTCCCAGGGGCCAGGTACGGATGTACCAACACAGGTCCCGACACTGGTGGCGGCTGCCACTCCAGTAACCGGAGGGTCTTCCCATCAGGCCTCTATTTACCTTTCTGCAGCTTCTGCAGAAGCTTTAAGGTTTGACAATACATTGCCCAAACATAATCACCTGTAAAAAAACGTGTCTGAGATGTTGGTGGTAAACGGCCTGCTAGGCCCGAGGGGAACCGAACCAAGCCCTTTAAAAGTTGCCAAGAGTGTAAATGTGGACATTAAGCTTTAAGGTTAATCAAAAATATAACACTCTAAAGGGAAAGGTAGAACAAAGGGGGAGTATGGAAGAGGGAGAGAGGGAGGAAAGGGGGGAGAAGGGAAGGTTGGAGGAAGAAGGGGGTGAGGGTTTGGGGGGACCCCCACACCCCTTCCCTACCCGAAACCTTCCATCCCCCTACTTACCTCCCTCTCTGCCTCTTCCATACTCCCCCTCCCCTTGTTCTACCTTTCCCTTTAGAATGTGATATTTTTGATTAACCTTAAAGCATAATGTCTACATTTACACTCTTGGCAACTTTTGGAGGACTTGGTTTGGTTGCCCCCAGGCCTAGCAGGCCGTTTACCACCAACATCTCAAGCACATTTTTTACAGGTGATATTTTTGATCTATGTATTGTCGATCGGCATAAAGAATATAATTATATTGTGAAGTTTGAAGGCCGGTATGTTTTTAAGGCGTGTGTTGTACCGGATATGAGGGGAGGTTGAAGGCCGGTATGTTTTTGTAGCGTGTGTTGGACCGGCTATAAGAGGAGGTTGAAGGCCGGTATATTTTTAAAGGCGTGTGTTGGACTGGCTAAGGGGAGGTTGGAGGCCGGTATGTTTTTGAGGCATGTGTTGGACCGGCTATAAGAGGAGGTTGAAGGCCGGTATATTTTTGAGGCATGTGTTGGACCGGCTAAGGGGAGGTTAGAGGCCGGTACGTTTTTGAGGCGTGTGTTGGGCCAGCTAAGGGGAGGTTGGAGGCTGGTATGTTTTTGAGGTGTGTGTTGGACGGGCTATAAGGGGAGGTTGAAGGCTGGTATGTTTTTGAGGCGTGTGTTGGACCGGCTATAAAGCAGAGGTTGGAGGCCGCTATATTTTTGAGGCGTGTGTTTGACCAGTTATAAGAGGAAGTTGCAACTCTTTTTGTCTTCAGAGGCAGGAGGAGTCTTTCCAGCTTTCTTTAGGCTTTCTCTGCTGGAGAAATGAGAACTCTTTCCGCCAGTGAGGTCCTTCATGGAGAAGTCGAAGGCCTCACTCACATGTGGTGTATGAATCTGTACCCTGTGTAGGGGCTGCGTTAATCCCCAAAAAGGACATCCATGTGGGTGCAATTGCGCAGACGCACCCTGTGTGCGTTCGGGGCCGTGCACCGGCACCCACACAGATGTTACATTAGGTACAGTCACTGCACCCCAGATGACAGCAATGGGACTGCCTACACGGGATGCTGGGAACACCTGTGCATCCCCATTCCGGTAAACACGGCCCTCCCATGGGGTACAGATTAATACCCCTCGTGTGAATGAAGCCTAAGGGTGAATGGAATATTTAGCTCCATTGTGTTAATTTGGAGACCAATGTACCCCTCTTTATTGTTATTTGGGTGTGTTTTATTACAGGAGTGTTATATATTGTAGATTAGGATAAGTTTGGATTTCTTCTGAAGGCACTTTGAGTGAACATAAGTGATGTACCCCGCTCAGCGGGGGGCGTGCCTTAGAGAACAGAGGCCGCATATGAGCAGCACAGAGGCTTAGTGGTGAGCCTTGCAGCACTGGGGTCCTTATTTCAGATTCTGACCAGGACACTATCTGCATGGCGTTTGCATGTTCTCCTTGTGCTTGCGTGGGTTTCCTCCGGGTACTCCGGTTCCCTCCCACACTACATGCTACTTTTGCATTGGTGGTGCAGTGGTAAGCATAGCTGCTTTCTAAGCAGATGACCCGGGTTCGATTCCCGGCCAACGCAATCTCCAATACTTGGAGTCCTCAGACAGAAAAGCGCTATACAAGGTCAATGCGGAGTATATATTAGCGGTGGAATAAAGAATGAAGAGAACGTGTGGACTGTTTGAGGAAGAAAATGTTCCCCAGAATCTATAGAAGGTGAGCCCATCAACTGATGGAAGACGCTTAGCTTTGGCTGCGATCACACCTAGGCGACCCGGATCGCGGGCGGAATTACTGCAATTTCCGCAAAACCTGTGACACGCTTGTGATCCCGTTACTTTCAATGGCACCCCAATCATGGGACAATATTGTCATCTGACAAATCACACAAACAAAATGACGGGACTCCTGTTTCCCAAAAGCAGTCCTGAGACTGGTCAGGCGATAATCGCGGCAAAAATCACACCTCGATTGGGGTGATATTGAAAGTAAGGGGGTCGCATACTCCACCCAGCGGGAATATTAGACCCCCTCAACTGTCTAGATTTACATTAGTTTAAAATATAAAAATCCTTCATTGCTGCAGACCTCAGCACACACCACGTGTGATGTAACCACTTATAGACCACAATAAATATATACAGCATCTCAAAAAATTAAGTACACCCCTCTGTGTGCGGGAGATCACCTACAGCAGGTCACCAAAGTAAGTACACCCCTCGCATTTGTGTAAATCTTTTTGTATCTTTTCATGTGACAACACTGAAGAAATTACACTTTGCTACAATGTTGTGTAGTGAGTGTACAGCTTGTATAACAGTGTAAATTTCCTGTCCCCTAAAAATAACACACAGCCATTAATATCTAAATCAGAACAATTTTATACAGGACAGTCAATGGAAGAAAGTGTAGAACTCTTGTCATTTTAAAGCTCAACCATCTAAAGGAAAAGGCGTATCACAAAACTGAGCACAAAATACCTACGTTTTGATGTATAAACAAGTAGATCTTGTGGGCGTGAGAGCAATTTACAGAGAAGGAACCAAGATAATTTTTTGTAAAGCTCTGGGCTCTAGCTGTGACATCATCCACTCTAACCAGCCCCATAGACACTCTGTTTAACCACTTCAATACCGGCTTTAAAACCCACCTCCATACTGGGCCTATTCTGGCACTCCTCTCCTACAAATACAAATCATCATTCTTTTTCTTGAAAATTACTCAGAACCCCCAAACACTATATATGTTTTTTTTAGCAGACATCCTAGGGAATAAAATGGCGGTCATTGCAACTTTTTATCTTGCACGGTATTTGCGCAATAATTTTTCAAACGCCATTTCATGAATAAAAAAAAAAAACAGTAAAGTTAGCCCAAATTTTTTTCTAACATATGAAAGATGATGTTACGCCGAGTAAATAGATACCGAACATGTCATGCTTTAAAATTGCGCACACTCATGGAATGGCGCCAAACTTTGTTACTTACAAATCTCCATAGACGACGCTTTACATATTTTACAGGTTACCAGTTTAGCGTTACAGAGAAGGTCTAGTGCTAGAATTGTTGCACAAGCTTTAACACACGCAACGATAACTCACATGTGTGGTTTGAATGATGTTTACATATGTGGGCGGGACTTATGTGTGCATTCGCTTCGGAGCGCGAGCTAACGGGGACAGGGGCGTTTTTTTTTTTTTTACACTAAATTTTACATTTTTTTTATTCCTAATACAAGGAATGTACAAAGAGGGAGGCAGTGCGACGGGTACAGAGAGGGACGCAGTGCGACGGGTACAGAGAGGGACGCAGTGCGAGGAGTACAGAGAGGGACGCAGTGCGACGAGTACAGAGAGGGACGCAGTACTACCCAATCCTTCCACTATACCACCCATACTACCCAATCCTTCCACTATACCACCCATACTACCCAATCCTTCCACTATACCACCCATACTACCCAAACCTTTTACTATACCACCCTATATTACCCAATTTGTCCACTATACCACCCATACTACCCAATCCTTCCACTATGCCACCCATACTACCCAAACCTTTTACTATACCACCCTATATTACCCAATCCTTCCACTATACCACCCATACTACCTAAACCTTCCACTATACCACCCATATTACCCAAACCTTCCACTATACCACCCATACTACCCAAACCTTCCACTATACCACCCTATACTACCCAAAACGTTCCACTATACCACCCAAACCTTCCACTATACCACTCATACTACCCAATCCTTCCACTATACCACCCTATACTACCCAAACCTTTTACTATACCACCCTATATTACCCAAACCTTCCACTATACCACTCTATACTACCCAAACCTTCCACTATACCACCCATTCTACCCAATCCTTCCACTATACCACCCATACTACCCAAACCTTCCACTATACCACCCTATACTACCCAATCCTTCCACTATACTGCCCTATACTACCCAAACCTTTTACTATACCACCCTATATTACCCAAACCTTCCACTATACCACCCTATACTACCCAATCCTTCCACTATACCACCCTATACTACCCAATCCTTCCACTATACCACCCATACTACCCAAACCTTCCACTATACCACCCTATACTACCCAAACCTTCCACTATACCACCCTATACTACCCAATCCTTCCACTATACCACCCTATACTACCCAAACCTTTTACTATACCTCCCTATATTACCCAAACCTTCCACTATACCACCCATACTACCCAACCCTGCCACTATACCACCCTATACTACCCAAACCTTCCACTATACCACCCATACTACCCAAACCTTCCACTATACCACCCATACTACCCAAACCTTCCACTATACCACCCTATACTACCCAACCCTGCCACTATACCACCCTATACTAGCCAAACCTTCCACTCTACCACCCTACAGTATACTACCCAAACCTTTTACTATACCACCCTATATTACCCAAACCTGCCACTATACCACCCATACTACCCAAATCTGCCATTATACCACCCAAACCTTCCACTTTACCACCTATACTACCCAAACCTGACACTCTACCACCCTATACTACCCAAACCTCCCACTTTACCACCTATACTACCCAAACCTGACACTATACATTACTACACCCTATACTGTATCAGCCTGACCTCGCTTTTACTGTGTCCCCCAACCCCTCTGTACTGTGCCTTCCTGCCCCCCTCACCCTATACCGTGTAACGTCATACATAAATACAGGCCACTGGCTGGGAGAGGCATTTATGACAGGCGGGCAGTATGTACAGGGAGGGGGATAGTTTCAAAAAGAAGTGGGAGCAGTGTGTACAGGGAAAAAGAGTCAGTGTATACAGAGAGTCAGTGTATACAGAGAGTCAGTGTATACAGAGAGTCAGTGTATATAGGGTGGGAGGACAATGTGTATAGGGGGTAAATTTAATTTGAGATAGTTCACTGTGTGTATTTTTTTCCTCTAATCAGACTCAAAAGCCACACCCAATATGTGGCATTATTTATCCACACTCTCGCCTTGCCACCATAGTGTGCCGCGAGTCACTATCTCCCTGGTAGGGGCCCTAGTGCATTACTTTGCCCAGGGGCCCATGATGCTATTAAGATGGCCCTGCTCCTCACTACCTTACAGACATGTGCGGATTCCTTCCTGCTGCTTTTCAAGATTCCTTTGCAGGTGGCCTAACCCCATCAGGAACAAATTGCCTGTAATCAGGGTTTGGAGGCTCTTTCCCACCAAGAAGTTTATTCTGAGTGCCAGATGAGAACTTACCAATCCTGAAAACGTTTGTACTTCACTTGCTTGGGTCAGAGCCCCTGAATACTCAAAATGCATGCAAATTATGGAACCTCAACCCTTATGCCGCGTACACACGATCACTTTTTGTGATGAAAAAAACCCGACGTTTTAAAAAACGTCATTTAAAATGATCGTGTGTGGGGAAAACGTTGTTTTATGTCTTCAAAAAAACGACCAAAAAAAAATTCCAACATGCTTGAATTTTTTGTGTAGTTTTTCAAAATGTCGTTTTTTGTGTCATAAAAAGTGACCGTGTGTGGGCAAAACAACGTTTAAAACGACGTTTTTAAACCCGTGCATGCTTAGAAGCAAGTTATGAGATGGGAGCTTCAATGGAACAGAGTGCCGTCGAAAGTGTCTTACGTAACCGCGCTTTGCAAGAGCATTGTGGAAAAACGATGGTGTGTATGCAATGTCGTTTTTGAAAATGAAGTTTGAAAAACGTTGTTTTGTTTCGTCAGATAAAATGACGTTTTTTTTTTTCATCACAAAAAGTGATCGTGTGTACGCGGCATTAGGCTTCATTTCCACTGGCGTTTTTACAGTCACTTTTCTGAGCGTTTTTTACAGCTTAAAAACCCCTGTCCATGTTTACTTTAGGAAAAGAAAAAAAAACAAAAACGTTTTTGTTTTTTTTTGAGCTGGAGCTTTAAAAACGCTGCGGCCGCGTTTTTGAGCGTTTAAGCGCGTTTTTGGGCATTTCTGCGCATTTTTTAATGCCTGGCGTTTTTAACAGCTCTATTGCTGGAGCTTCAGAATGCCCTGATCCCGCGTTTTTTTGCAGCTTAGCCATCTACAGCTCAAAAACGTCATGGTGGGCATGAGGCCATAGACTAACATGGACAGGCGTTTTTAAGCTGCAAAAAACGCTCAGAAAAGTGGCTGTAAAAACGCCAGTGGAAATGAGCCCTAATAGTTTTTGTTTTCTACATATAACAGCAGGAGTTGTGACAGATCACAACACTCCCAGGGTGCTTTCAATCACATGGTTCGAATACTATCATTACATGTACAATTATTCAGATTAACCACTTAAGGACCGCCTCCTGCAGATTTACGTCGACAGAATGGCACGGCTGGGCACATCAACGTATATATACGTTGGTTTTAGTACCCAGCCGTGGCTCCAGGACCGGGACCGCGGGATTCGCGGACCCGATCGCCGCTGCAGTGCGGCGATCCGTCCCTGGAGCGGAAGAACGGGGAGAGCCGTGTGTACACACGGCTTCCCCGTGCTTTTCTGTGGCCGGAGCATCGATCGCGTCATCCCTGTAATAGGGGGACGCGATCGATGACGTCACACCTACAGCCACACCCCCCTACAGTTGTAAACACACACATTAGGTACACATTCCCTACAGCGCCACCTGTGGTTAACTCCCAAACTGCAACTGTCATTTCCACAGTAAACAATGCAATTTAAATGCATTTTTTGCTGTGAAAATGACAATTGTCCCAAAAATGTGTAAAAATTGTCCGAAGTGTCCGCCATATTGTCGCAGTCACGAAAAAAATCGCTGATCGCCGCTATTAGTAGTAAAAAAAAAAATAATTAATAAAAATGCAATAAAACTATCCCTTATTTTGTAAACGCTATAAATTTTGCGAAAACCAACCGATAAACGCTTATTGCGATTTTTTTTACCAAAAATATGTAGAAGAATACGTATCGGCCTAAACTGAGGAAAAAAAATGTTTTTTTATAAATTTTTGGGGGATATTTATTATAGCAAAAAGTAAAAAATATTGCATTTTTTTTTTAAATTGTCGCTCTATTTTTGTTTATAGCGCAAAAAATAAAAACCGCAGAGGTGATCAAATACCACCAAAAGAAAGCTCTATTTGTGGGAAAAAAAGGACGCAAATTTTGTTTGGGAGCCACGTCGCACGACCGCGCAATTGTCTGTTAAAGCGACGCAGTGCCGAATCGCAAAAACCCCTTGGGTCATTTGCCAGCGTATTGTGGGTCTTAAGTGGTTAAAATACTTTTGGCGATACCAGTTCTTTAACTACTTCAGCCCTGAACCATTTGGGTGGTCAAAGACCAGGCCACTTTTTGCGAATATGGCACTGTGTTGCTTTAACTGACAATGTGGCTCCGAAACAAAATTGATGTCCTTTTTTTTCTTTTTTTTTTGCGCTATAAACAAAAATAGAGTAGCAATTTTGAAAAAAATTCAATATTTTTTACTTTTTGCTATAATAAACATCCCCTAAATATATATATATATATATATAAAAAAAAAAATTCCCCTCAATTTAGGCCAATACGTATTCTTCTACATATTTTTGGTGGTTAAAAAAAAAAAAAAAAAAATTGCAATAAGCGCTTATTGATTGGTTTGCGCAAAACTTATAGCGTCTACAAAATAGGGGATAGTTTTATGGCATTTTTTTTATTATTATTTTTTTTTACTAGTGGTGATCATATCGGACACTTTTGACACATTTTTTGGACCATTGTAATTTTCACAGCGATCAGTGCTATAAAAATGCACGGACTACTGTAAAAAGGACACTGGCAGTGAAGGGGTTAACAACTAGGTGGCGCTGAAGGGGTTAAGTGTTCCCTGCGTAGTGTTTCTTACTGTAGAGAGGTGGGCTCTGTGTCAAGTGACACTGATCTCCGCTCCGAGTACACGGAGCCGAGATCAGTGTCCTTGTCACTAGTCAGAGCGGGGAGATGCTTGTTAACACAAGCATCACCCCGCTCTATACCTCTGTGAGCCGATCACGGGGATCCCTGCGACGATCGAGTCTGTGGGACCCGTGGTCCAACTCACAGGGAAGGCGGCAGGGTCACGAAAGTGCCGCTGGCAGCGTGCTTGTGACCACGCGGCAGCCATTTAAAGGGCCATGTCCAGGTACGTGATTATGCCTGTCTGTGCCATTCTGCCGACGTGGGCAAAATGGCACAAGTGGTTAAGTGGTTAAAAATAGATTTAGGTTCAGGGACACCAGACCTATCTGTAGTATCATGTGAATCTGTTAGCTAAAGCTACTATGGCTGTCTGTATGCTATGAGGCCACAGTCCTAGGGAGCTGAGCGTTCAAAGTGATCCAACTTGTGAGCGATCTGCTGCTTCCAATTTTTATGCCGCGTACACACGGTCGTTTTTTGCGATGAAAAAAAACGTAGTTTTTTAAAACGTCATTTAAATTGATCGTGTGTGGGCAAAACGTCGTTTTTTTGTCTTAAAAAAAACGACCCAAAAAAAATTCCAACATGCTTGAATTTTTTGTCTCGTTTTTCAAAACGTCGTTTTTTGTTTCACAAAAAGTCACCGTGTGTAGCAAAAACGTCGTTTAAAACGACGTTTTTCAACCCGCGCATGCCCAGAAGCTAGTTATGAAGCGAGCTTCAATGGAAAAGAGTGGTGAACGTAACCTCGCTTTTTGTGAAAAAAAAACGATGGTGTGTATGCAAAATTGTCTTTGAAAAGTGACGTTTCAAAAATGTCGTTTTTTACTTCACAGAAAACGTCATTTTTTTTAATCACAAAAAATGATCGTGTGTACGCGGCATTAGGCTTGATGCTAAAGGCACAACATATTTGGATGGAAGAGCTAGCAGAGACAGGGATGAAAACATAGATGATGATGGCTGAACAAGAACCTCTATATTGCTTCATACCCTGCCGCCATCTAGACTAGGTCCCACGGCAGTAGAGATTTAATTCAACATTTATGCTTATGTGCACTAAAGGGTTGTTTAACTTTAGCTAACACGTTTTAAATCAAATATCAATCATTTAATATTCTATCCAAATAGAAAATCAGTTCATAAAAGGAATTTTAGAGATCTTTGATGTTCCATTTACAAGTCATTGTAAACATGGTAGAAGTGACACAGCAAAATCAGTGGCTTTGTTTTCAATGTTTGTCAAGTGACCTCCCATCTGATGTCACTTTCTAGTTTGGGAGAGAAGCAGCTTCTGAAAATAGAAGGACATACTGTCACCAGCCACTAACATACTTGCAACACTTTACACAGAAAGTGTGGTTGTGTAATAGTATGTAACCAAGCTTATATGATTTAATCATTGTTTATCTGCTCACAAAATATTATTTACTAACTTGTGTTTAGTGTTCCTTTTGTGGGCTTAATACAAAATAAATTAAAATCACCATCTCTTCTGGATATTATTATTTTCCATTTACGTTATCCAATTCCTTTAACCTGCCTTCCACTTTTACAATATATACTTGTTATCTCTTTTTCATACATTTGCAATAACTACCAAGCCAGTGGCGGTTCGTTCATATAGGGCACCGGAGCGCCGCCCCCTCTGGCTCTCGCACCGCCACTGAAATACATGAAATACATGAAATAAATGCATGCATCTATGTATTTTCGCCGCTGCCGCCCGCTATTCAGATGGCCGGATGGATAGCGCCGGCCACCTGAATAACGGCAGCTGGTTGGCTGTGTGCAAGTGCTTTCCGAGTACAGCCCTCAGGCTGTAGTCGGCTTCCAAATGCTTATCTAAGGGACGTACCAGCGGTGCGTTCCTTGGATAAGACTGACAGGCGTCTCAGCCAATCAGGTTCACCGGTTCTGGTTACCGGTAACCTGATTGGCTGAAGCGTCATTGAGGGTAGAGAAGACATTGAGGGACATGGAAGGAGGATGGCTGACCCCCAGAAAGGTAAGTGGCGGACAGGGGAGAGGCATTTTACAGGGCACAGTGGCGACAATGGGCACAGTGGCATTAATGGGCACAGTGGCGACAATGGGCTCAGTGGCGACAATGGGCACAGTGGCGATAATTAAAGGACACAGTGGCATCAATTGGCACAGTGGCGACAATTAAAGAGCATAGTGGTGACAATCAAAGGGCACAGTGGTGACAATTAAAGGGCACAGTGGCATCAATTGGCACAGCGGCGACAATTGATGGGCACAGTGGCTGCATTTGATGGCATGGCACAGTGGTGACAATTGATGGCACAGTGGCTGTGTTTGATGGCATGGCACAGTGACTGCGTTTGATGGCATGGCACAGTGGTGACAATTGATGGAACAGTGGCTGCGTTTGATGGCATGGCACAGTGGCTGCGTTTGATGGCATGGCACAGTGGTAACAATTGATGGCACAGTGGCTGCATTTGATGGCATGGCACAGTGGCTGCTTTGATGGCATGACACAGTGGTGACAATTGATGGCACAGTGGCTGCGTTTGGTGGCATGGCACAGTGGTGACAATTGATGGCACAGTGGCTGCGTTTTAAGGTATGGCACAGTTGCTGAGTTTGATGGCATGGCACAGTGGTGACAATTGATGGCACAGTGGCTGCATTTGACGGGCACAGTGGCTGCATTTGATGGGCACAGTGAGGCTGCAATTGTTTTTATTTTATTTTTTTCGTTTGCGCCCCCCCCAAATATTTTGAGCACTAGCCGCCACTGTACCAAGCCCCATAATATGGATATACACTCAAATGACAGCATATGTTAAAGCTGAACACCAGGAATGATCTGTATTGCATAGTTACATTGGTCTAGCTTGGCACAGCGCAAGTATGCATAAGACTACATGTTCACTGGCCACCCCTAAACGTAACTCTCCTGGCAGCAGAAAAACGCTTAAAGGAACACTAAAGGTTCGTTTTTTATAAGATCATTTGATTGCTGTAAGCTAGAGCCTTTAAATATCACTTACCTCCTTTTTCCTTTTGACCTTCAAAATACAGTAATCCAGGTTTGAAAATGCCATTTCCTGTCTCTCCTCTGCTTGCTTTCCACCAGCATCTGAGCCGTTTTGGATGGTGGAAAGCAGAATGTGCTCACCCCCTCCCTATGACTACAGCCCTGCGTGAAGATGCTCTCTTATCCCTCACAGGCATGGAGGCTAAGCCTAATGGGAACTGTAGTTCCCATTAGGCCGTGATGTAGCAAGAATGAATGCGCACTGCATACCAGGAAGTCAGCGAGAATAATGATTCAGGAGTGACGGAGGTGAATAAAACAGCTCGATTTCAACAGGTATCAAACTAGTTATAATGCAAAACATTACTTTTTACTTCATCAGCTACTGTCAGACTTTAATTTAAGAGGAAAATATTTTTGTCTTTACAACCCCTTTAACAGCAGCAATTGTGTTTTTTGCTAAAATGTTTCTCCCTTGAATGTAATTCTTCTGCGTTCAGGAGAGGGACATTTATCTGCCCCTAAAAACTCTATCAAAAGCCTATGTGCACATGGACACATCGGCTTTAAAGTGGTTGTAAACCCTTGTTTACAACTTAATGTTACAGGTAAGTCTATATTAAGGCTTACCTGTAGCTAAAAAGGATATCTCCTAAACCTGCACGGTTTGGGAGTTATCCCTGTATTTGCATGTGCCGACGTCATGCCGCACATGCGCACTTAAGTCAACTGAAGCAATGGCACTATGTGCCGTTGCTTCAGTTGTACTGTGCCGTTATCGCGCGCATGCGCGGGAGTGACATTATCACTGCTCCGGCCAATCACAGCGTCGCACCCGCAAGACCCGGACGTCACTCTGGGACAACATGTTGGCGGCCATAGGGGAAGACGTGGATGGCTGTGGGGGCTTCGATCTGAGGTAAGTAAAACATATTCAGCTAGTATGCTATGGCGCCACCTTTTGGGCTGATTATTCTAATTTCCCCTCTAATAACTTGCTTCTGAGCATGCACGTTTTTTCCCCGTCGTTAAAGTGTACACACAACCGTTTTTCGTGACGAAAAAAATGACGAGAAAAAATAGAGCAGGTTCTAAATTTCTAATGCCCGTTTTTCTCTTAGAGAAAAATGCTCTGGAGCCTACACACGACCGTTTTTTACGACCAATTTAAAAAAATGGCATTTGTCATACGTTTTTCCTAAGGCCTCTTTCACAATGGGGCAGGAGGCGAGGTGGCGGTATAGCGCCCCTAAAAATAGCGGCGCTATACTGTTGGAATTTCCGCGGGATTCAGCCTCTAGCGGTGCGGTATTAACCCCCGCTATCGGCCGATAAAGGGTTAATACCGGCCGCATTGCGCCTCTGCAGAGGCGCACTGCGGGCGGTATTACCGTGGTTTTACGCGCTCCTCTCACCGCTCCAAAAATGCTGCTTGCCCTCGGGCTTTCACATTGAGAAGGCTGGGCAGGAGTTTTTCAGGCGGTATTTAGGTGCTATTTTTAGCGCTGTACCACCTGAAAAACTCCTCAGTGTGAAAGGGGTCTTAATCTCATTGCTTAACAACCCAGCAACATACCCCACAACACAGCATAGGCAGGGATTGCTCATGAGAACACTGTGTTTCTTCCTTGTGTTACATAAAATACGCCTGCACTTATTCTTTATCTACAGGCAGCCCATAAACACCAAGAGAAACAAAACATGTTATTGACTTGATCTGAACAGAGTTCTTATAACCAAGGCGCTATCTCTTCACTATCCAATAGGATTCAAGTCCAGGTCACACACCCACTTGTGTCACAACAGCCAGGATATTTGCAAGGATATGACACTCAAACATTTTAGTTTCAGTTTGCTCAGCAAAGTACACAATCAACTAAAAACAAACGTAGTTAAGCCTCATACATAAGGGCAGAAAAAAGGCAATTTTTAAAGTGCATTTATTTCCACTTTTGCTATCAAATTTGAGAACACCCTACTTATGTGTTCCCATTCACATAGCATGCCAAACATTTAGGCTACTTTCACACTGGGGTGGGGCGGGCATTAGCGGTAAAGCGCCGCTAGTTTTAGCAGCGTTTTAGCGCTTTTAACCCCCGCTAGCAGCCAAATAAAGGGTTAAAAGTGCCGAAGCACGTTGGTAGCGATGCCCATTGATTTTAATGGCAGGGGCAGTGGAGGAGCGGTTCTGTACTGCCTGAAACATGCTGGTTGCAGGACTTTTTCTAAAGTCCTGAAAGCACACGGGCCCAGTGTGAAAGTACTCTCACACTGAGGCTGCAGGGGAGGTGTCTTTCAGGCTCTATTTTTTAGCCCAAAAGCACCTGAAAAAAGCTCCAGGGTGAATTCAGCAGGAACCAGACAAATTTCGATCCATGTATGGGCAGGCTGGTTGTACTGAAGTCAAACTGCTGGCAATGATCATTGTATTTAGATGGCTGGAAAACCTCCCGCTGTCAGAATACACTAGCAAAGCGGGAGAGATTCCCCCATCAACATTGATTGCGTTGATGGGGGAATCAAGCAATATATTTTCCTTTAAGCTGTGGTTGAAAGAAAGAAAATTGCAGAATGCATGACTAGCCTTAAAGGAGAAGTCCAGTCTCATTTTTTTTTTTGCACTTCTGTGACCCGTTTTCAGCAGAGAGCTGACGACATGGATATCAGTCTTGGCACCGCATCATAACGACAATAAAGTCTGGATCCGCCAGGTGCGGTCCGCTGAGAGCCAGAGACGGCTGCTCCCCACTCCTCCACAGCTCAGCGCTCCAGTGGGCGAGCAGGGTGCAGAGTGGAGAGCTGCTGATTGACAGGCAGCAGCTCTCTGCTCAGGAAGCTCAGAGAACCAAGCGGTTGGCGATGTTCGATCGTTCGTTTCTCAGACGATTGAGACCCCTATAATCAATGCAAGGTCTCAGTTCACCACTCTTCTTCACAAAAAAGAAACCAGCACCAGAAGAAGACAAGGATTTGTGGATGAAGCCTGGAGAAGCAACATACTCCTCCATGGCCTTATCCTCCAAGACCGACAAAGGGTAAACCGGCCATGAGGGGGTATGGCACCAGGTTGAAGGTCAATTGCGCAATCATACGACCGGTGTGGAGGCAAAGTACCGGCTTGACCTTTGTTAAAGACATTGCTAAAATTTGCCGTACTCCACCAGCAGGGAGGAGAGTAAGGCGGCGTACACACAACCAGTTTTCTCGGCAGAATTCAGCAAGAAACTCGATTGGAGACGTATTCTGCCGAGAAAACCGGTCGTGTGTACACTTTTCGCCGAGAAACCCGTCGGGAAACTCGGCGAGCCAAAAAGAGAGCATGTTCTCTATTTCCTCGTTGGGCAATGGGAAAATTTGTCTCAAGTTTTTTAACTGCCAAACTGAGAACTCGACGGGGAAAACGATGTGTTTCGCCCGACGAGTTTCTCGGTCGTGTGTACGCCGCCTAAGAGGTGCACAGGACCTTGGCTACCTTCTGGAAGCATCTCTTACTGCATTGTGGTGACCAGGACAGATCCTCAGCACGGAGCCAATCAAAAGAGGTGTTGTGCCTCTGTAACCAAAGATAACCATTAGCCACCGAAAACCTGGAATTTGATTATCTCATTGTGAAGAGCCCCTGTGGCCACAGACAACAGAAGAGTCTCATGAGTCACATGGGCAGGTTGTAGAGGTCTCTCGTCAAGAGCCTCAATGGCAAGTGGAGTGTCACGCAGCTGCAGCGTAATCGAGTGCTTTGATACAAAGGCAGCATCAATGAACAGGCCTGCAGCCCCTGAGTCGATTAGAGCTGGTATCTGGACGGACAGACGACTCAGCCCAAGACAGGGTAACCAAAACCAGGGGCTTATGCTTCTGGGAAACTGGAGACGAAACAATGTCACCTAAGGCAGGGATGTCCAAACTTTTTTCAAAGAGGGCCACATTTGATGAAGTGAACATGCTCGAGGGCCGACCATTTTGTCTGACATTCTTTGAACCATTAAGATTTGATCCAAGTTTGTTCATCTGAGCGACTAATACACGGCCCAACAAGAATTCTCTTGCCTTTGTGGCTGTGTGTGGTGAAGAGATGAGCTTGGGCGTGTTATTTGGATATACTGTATATATCTCTTTTGTGGCCCCAAGGCGCTGCTCAGGATGAGCTTGGGCGTGTTATTTGGATAAACCGTATTTATCAGCGTATAACACGCACAGGCTCACCATTGCCATGAATGCAACCTCACCATTGCCATGAATGCAGCCTCAGCATTGCCATGAATGAAGCCTCAGCATTGCCATGAATGAAGCCTCACATGTGCCCTGAATGCAACCTTAAACCTTACTATTGCCATCAGTGCAGCCTGATCGATTCCCATCTGCAGCCTCGGAGGGGGAGGGATAAGTGCCGTCAGATTACAAACTGGAGGATTTCTTGTTTACTCGGTGGCCTCTTTAATACAAAGTCCCGCCTCCTATGATAAACAGAACAGTCATCCAATGGGATCCCAGGAAATGGGACTTCCTATTACAGATGCCGCAGAGTAAACAGGAGATTCTCTTTATGTAATCTGACGGCGCACATCCTGTCCCCTCCGAGGCAGCGCCGATAAACACGGTATATATCTTTTTGTGGCCCCCAGGGCACAGTTGAGGCTGCAATAGCTATATATATCAAAATCCCCAGGGGGGCCATATTAAATCACCAGGGGGGCCGCAATTGGCCCCCGGGCCAGACTTTGGACATGCCTGACCTAAGGTCTGTCCCTGACAGGACCTCAAGGTTCGGGCGTTCCCTGGACAGGTAGGACAAGACTTCAAAAAGTGACCAGACTGACCACAATAAAGGTACAATCTCTCCCTCCTCCTAAGATACGTGAAGCCCAAGTGCATGGGTTCATCTTCACAGATCGTCTCGGTACCAGGAGGCATGGGAGGTGAGTGAGGCAAGGGTGGGACTGCAAAGCTCGGAGACAAACATAGAGGAGGCTTCCGCAAGCGCTCCTTAAGAGAGAGTCTCTCTCTGAGTCTGGAGTCAATGAGGATGGCAAATGTGATCAAGCTCTCAAGCTCAGCAGGTATATCTCGGGCTGCTATCTCATCCTTGATGTTATCCGAGAGACCATGAGAAAAGGCAGCCACGAGGGCCTCATTGTTCCAAGCAACCTCTGCTGCCAGAGTACGGAATTCAATGGCGTAATCGGCAACTGTCCTCGTACTCTGTTTGATGGGCATGAGGCTCTTGGCAGCAGAAGCTGAGCATGCAGGAACGTCAAATACCCTTTTGAAGGAAGCCACAAATTCTGGGTAACTCAGGACCACAGGTTTTTGTGTCTCCCATAGAGGGTTTGCGCAGGCCAAGGCTCTGTCAGAAAACAAAGCTATCACAAAATCTACTTTGCTTCTGTCCGTGGGAAAAACCTGGGGCAGCATCTCAAAGTATATCTCAACCTGGTTGAGAAACCCTCTGCACTGAACTGGGTTGCCCCCAAATCGTTGGGGAAGCGGAGCGGAACCAGACATACCTCGTATACAGGTAATACTCGAGGCAGGGCAAGAGCAGGGTCGGAATGCAACACAGGTTGTACCGGAGCGGCCACAGTGGGAGATTCCAGATGAGCCGTGCTGCTCAGGGAGCATCTGTAACGCCACAGCAAACTGATCCATGCAGTGATCCAGGTCATTCAATCAAAAATAATATCAACAAGTGGACTGGCTGCATCTTCTGAATTCATGGCCTTCGTCTACTGTCAGAAACCATGAATCAGACCGAGACAGAAGTACAATTAAATCACACTAGTTTAATAATAAAAAGGTAAACAGAATAAGCGTAGTCAAACATAGCTAGAGTTCAGTAACCGGATCAGGTAGTCAGCCAAGCCAATGTCAGAGAGCCAGAGATAAACGTAGTAGTCCAACAAGCAGGATCAGGAGTCAGAAGGAACGTCAGCCGAGCAAGTCCACAACAGGAACGCAGGAGAAAGTCTCTGTGATGTTGACCAAGCTCGAAGGCAGAGATAAAGTGAGCTGGAAGGCTTTAAGTAGGCAGGACTGACAAGCAGATCATAAACAGGTCACTGTGGAGAGAAAGAAGCTGGCAGGTAACCGACAGCTGAGGGGCCAGCTCAAAATAGGAAGGGCTGAGCCCAGCCCTGACAAGCCAATATTGACAGAAATAAAAAGACGTCTACAATCAACAAAAGGTCTACTAATCATAACAGGACCGAGGGCTATATGCACATGGTCCACTAGGGGTGCGCATCTTGACTGGTCTCACGATTCGATTCGATTACGATTATCATGTCCACGATTTGATTCCGCGATGCATCATGATGCATCACAATTACTACCCAAGTGCCCATGGTTTTCAACTTTTCAAACACTGGCATTGAACAAACAGCTACAAAACACATGTGTGTCCCATCAATGCAGCCTCACTGCCCATTAATGCAGCCTACCTGATTATGCCCATCCATGCAGCATCACTGTGCCCATCCAGGCAGCGTCACTGTGCCCATCCATGCAGCGTTATTGTGCCCATTAATGCAGCTTTACTGTGTCCATCAAAAAGCAGCACTATGCTCATTAATGCAGTGTCACTATGCCCATCAATGCAGTGTCACTATGCCCATCAATGGAGTGTCACTATGCCTATCAATTCAGTATCACTATGCCCATTAATGCAGTGCCACTATGCCCATAAATGCAGTGTCACTTTGTCCATCAATGCAGTGTCACTATGCCTATGAATGCAGTGCCGCTATGCCTATTAATGCAGTGCCACTTTGCCCATCAATGCAGTGCCACTATGCCCATCAATGTAGTGTCACTATGTCCATTAATGCAGTGTCACTATTTTCATTAATGTAGTGTCACTATGCCCATCAATGCAGTGTCACTCACTATGTCCATCAATGCAGTATCACTATGCCAATTAATGCAGTGTACTATGCCCATCAATAAGTATCACTGTGTCAGTACCTGAATTACACACAGCTGTCTCCCTGATGTGTCACACGCTGTGATAAAAGTCCTGCCTCCTCCTAGACCAGCGTGTGTGATACACAGAACACTGATCTAATGGCAGGAAATAGACACAGTGTTCTGTCTATCACACACACACTGGTCCAGGAGGAGGTGGTACCTTTGTCACAGCGTGGCCGAAGCACATTTTAGACTCAGCTCCGTGACACAGAGATGCTTGCTGTGCGTGACATTTGCAGCCACAGGGCAGGCAGTCGGCCCTGGGTATAGGACAGCCTATGCACTGTGTGTGGGCAGTGAGGAGGAAAGCTCTGGGAACCGCGGGGAACACGTGTCTGTGTCTCCTCTCATGTGTCTGGCTGTAAGTAAGAGACACAGGGCGGCAGGGGATGACATCAGTGGGAGGCGAGAAAAGACGGCGCACTTTCTTCGGCTGCTTCCTGCTCCTCTTGTCTCGGGACTCAGAGGCAACGGCATGGCACGAGAATGACATCATCATTAATCGATTATTTAAAGTCGTAACATCGATTCGATGCCACACCGTGGTTGTCCGAATCCCGATGCATTGAGGTTACGATTCAGTTTGACACCCCTATGGTCCACTGGCAAACTAAATAAGAAATGTCAAATGTTGGTGAGAGTTCTTTAAATAAAACGAAGATTAGCTGCAGTCTAAGAAAAGTAATTCTAATGACTTTTAAATGTAATCTATAGAAAGGATCATCTCGCATATTTCTCTGCACACGGTAGCCGAGGTGTTTAGTGTTCATGGCACATACCATGCTCCCTTGTTCACTAGTTATTTCTGTAAATCTACAAACACTTAAACAGATTATGGAAAGCCCTACCACCTGATCATTATGACAATGGACATTTCCAGCTATGGATCTATTAATCATCAACCACTTTCCCGGCTTTCTAACATTTGACTTTGTGATTCCTAAAGCTCTAGTGTAAAAATAAACTTTATGAAGCTGATCCAATGCCGCACTTGCATTCTTACGCCTTGTAAATTTCCAGCTGTATCCAAGCAGTCATCTGCAGGCAAGAGATGGAGTGAAGTAACAGAAAAATCTAAGATGACAGATTTATTCCAGCAATATAAACACAGAACCGGTAAGCTGAATATCTACTTGTCCCCATGTTCTGTCACCATAGTGCTACTCTAACTATAAGGTCACTGTGGTGCCTGCTTCAATTAACTCCACAGAAATAGGTGGACATAATGTGCCAACCAGCTTCCCCTGACACTAAAGGAATGCCCTCCCATGACACATCTGTCTTAATCATTCAGCTCAGGCTAGGATGTGACATTGCAGTGACTATGGGGCTGATTTACCAAGCCTGTGCGCCAAGACTCATGGTGCACAAGCAGGAGTAAACCTGTTTTTGACATTTACCAAAGAAACACGCTGCCAGTGCAGCGTGTTTCCTCATTTACTAAAGTGCCTAATGCGCCCAGAAGAGGGCGCACAGCACGCCAGTACAGAGCTGGCGTGCGGCATTTAGTAATGTAAACATCGGGGATTCGGGCGGGAGTTTATGAGGGGAGGGAGGGGGGTGATGCAGGGGAAGTGTAGTGACATGTGTTTCAACTTGTGTGGCGGGCCGATTTGAAAGGGAAAGTGACTTTTGGGACCCGATCCCCGTGCCCTTGCAAAGTACGCTAGAACCTCGGAAGGTTCACTTGCATACTGGGCATGCGCAGAGGGAAAAATCGGAGCTCACCGCGCGCCGCTTCAGTACGCCGGGAAATCCTTGGTAAATACCAGGCGGCGTAGCAGTGTTTGCACTGCCTGGAGCGGCGCACGGCAAGCTCCGAGCTGTTCTCGGGCTGCGCTGACACTGAAGGGGAACTCCGCGCCAAATTTCAAATGTGAAACCGGCGCGGCTTCCCCCCCAGGGGTACAATAGGCTCTCCGGCTTGGTCCGGAACGTGAGGGGTTAACCCACGCCAAAATCGGCGTGGGGTTCCCCCCCAGATCCGTACCAAGCCCTCATCCCAGGCATGCAGTCTGGCCGGACAGGAATGGGGGTGGGGACGAGCGAGCGCCCCCCCCCCCTCCTGAGCCGTACCAGACCACATGCCCTCGACATGGGGGAGTGTGTGCTTTGGGGGAGGGGGGCGCTGCCCCCCCACCCCAAAGCACTCTTGTCCCCATGTCGATCGGGACAAGAGCCTCTTCCCGACAACCCTAGCCATTGGTTGTCGGGGTATGCGGGCGGGAGCCAATCAGAATCTGGGAGCCCCGTTTAATAAGGTGGCCCCCAGATTTCGGGCCCCCACCCTATGTGAATGAGTATGGGGTACATCGTACCCCTACCCATTCACCTGGTGAACGTTTTCACTTTTGAGGGTCTTCCGCCGCCCCCTTCAAATTCTTCTGCCTGGACGGGGGTCGTACATCCCATCCAGGACTTGGACGTGGCGGGCTTCTCGTCGCTGTCTTCTGCCGCTGCCCCCTTCACCACGAAGCTCCGTGCTTGTTTGATGAGGGCAGCGGGCTTCCGTCGTCTTCTCCGGGGCGAGGGTCGTACATCCCACCCCGGATTTCGTCGCCGGGTTCTGCCTGGCTCCTACTAGGGGCCAGGGCTTCTTTTGCCGTCTTCCGCCGGAGGGCGCCACTCTCCGGGCTTCTCGACGTTGTCTTCCGCCGCGGGGGCCAGGCCTTCTTCTTTGCCGCCCCCCTCGATTTTTTCGGCCTGGACGGGGGTCGTACATCCCATCCAGGACTTGGACGTGGCGGGCTTCTCGTCGCCGTCTTCTGCCGCTGCCCCCTTCACCACGAAGCTCCGTGCTTGTTTGATGAGGGCAGCGGGCTTCCGTCGTCTTCTCCGGGGCGAGGGTCGTACATCCCACCCCGGATTTCGTCGCCGTCTTCTGCCGCTGCCCCCTTCACCACGAAGCTCCGTGCTTGTTTGATGAGGGCAGCGGGCTTCCGTCGCAGTCTTCCGCCGCGGGGTGACACTCGCGGGCTTCTTCTTCCATTCGATGTTGACACGGCGAGGTCCGGCGCTGAAATGCCTTCTGAGCGGCGGGCAAGGACTTATATTGGCATTGGGCGTGGGCGTGGTTATGCCAACATGTGACCTTAACCCATGTGACAGTGATGTCACGTCACATCACTGTCACATGGGTTAAGGTCACATGTTGGCATAACCACGCCCACGCCCAATGCCAATATAAGTCCTTGCCCGCCGCTCAGAAGGCATTTCAGCGCCGGACCTCGCCGTGTCAACATCGAATGGAAGAAGAAGCCCGCGAGTGTCACCCCGCGGCGGAAGACTGCGACGGAAGCCCGCTGCCCTCATCAAACAAGCACGGAGCTTCGTGGTGAAGGGGGCAGCGGCAGAAGACGGCGACGAAATCCGGGGTGGGATGTACGACCCTCGCCCCGGAGAAGACGACGGAAGCCCGCTGCCCTCATCAAACAAGCACGGAGCTTCGTGGTGAAGGGGGCAGCGGCAGAAGACGGCGACGAGAAGCCCGCCACGTCCAAGTCCTGGATGGGATGTACGACCCCCGTCCAGGCCGAAAAAATCGAGGGGGGCGGCAAAGAAGAAGGCCTGGCCCCCGCGGCGGAAGACAACGTCGAGAAGCCCGGAGAGTGGCGCCCTCCGGCGGAAGACGGCGAAAGAAGCCCTGGGAGGAGCCCGAGGTGGGGCGACACCCCCGTTGTTCTCCGCTGTTTTCGGCCGCCCCCCCCCGGATGTAAAAGAGCTTCATTTTGGGGTGGGGGCACAGTCGAGCATGGCGGAGAGCATGGGTGGGTGTTTCCCCCCCCCGGCAGAAGACGGCTAGAAGACCGAGGAGTGGCGACGCCCCCGTTGTTCTCCGCCATTTCCGCCGGCCCCCCCCGGATGTAAAAGAGCTTTGTTTGGGGTAGGGGGCCTGGCCGAACATGGCGGAGAGCATCGGTGGGTGTCTCTCTCCCCGGCGGAAGGCGGCGGCGAAGACCGGGGGGGGGGTAGGTGTACCCCCCCGGCGGAAGGCGAAGACCGAGGAGGGGTTTCGCCCCCCGTTGTTCTCCGCCATTTCCGCCGGCCCCCCCCGGATGTAAAAGAGCTTTGTTTGGGGTAGGGGGCCTGGCCGAACATGGCCGAGAGCATCGGTGGGTGTCCCCCCCCGGCGGAAGGCGGCGGCGAAGACCGGTGCGGGGCTGGAGCCCCCCCGGCAGAAAACGTCTGGAAGACCGAGGGGCTCCGCCCCCGTTGTTCTCTGCTTCTTTCGGCCGGCCCCCCCCGGATGTGAAAGAGCTAATTTTGGGGTGGGGGCCTGGCTGGACATGGCGGAGATCATCGGTGGGTGTCCCCCCCCGGCAGAAGACGGCGAAGCCCGGGGCCCAATGGGCTGGTGGTGGGGGGTCCCGGCAGAAGACCCCCGGAGCTGACTAATAAATTATTTTTTTCTGTGTGTTTTTTTTTTGTGTTTACACTTTTCCACCCGGTGAATGGGTAGGGGTACGATGTACCCCATACTCATTCACATAGGGTGGGGGGCCAGAATCTGGGGGCCCCCTTAATATAGGGGGCTCTCAGATTCTGATAAGCCCCCCGCCCGCATACCCCGACAACCAACGGCCAGGGTTGTCGGGAAGAGGCTCTTGTCCCTTTCGACATGGGGACAAGAGTGCTTTGGGGTGGGGGGGCAGTGCCCCCCTCCCCCACAGCACACACTCCCCCATGTCGAGGGCATGTGGTCTGGTACGGCTCAGGAGGGGGGGGGGGCGCTCGCTCGTCCCCACCCCCATTCCTGTCCGGCCAGACTGCGTGCCTGGGAGAAGGGTTTGGTCTGGATCTGAGGGGGAACCCCACGCCGTTTTTTGGCGTGGGTTTAACCCCTTATGTTCCAGATCAAATCTAAGAGCCTGTTGTGCACCAGAAGGGGGACCCCCACGCCGTTTTTTTTTGTAATTTGGGGTGGAGTTCCCCTTTATCCCGGTCCTGTCAGGGGGGGGGGGGGAATGCCTGCTCGTCTGTCCCTACAATGTATGAACAGCGATCTGTCATTTCCCCTACACAGTCCCACCCCCTTTACAGTTAGAACACACCCAGGTAACATATTCAACCCCTTCCGCGCCCCTAGTGTTAACCCCTTCCCTGCCAGTGTCATTTTTATAGTAAGCAATGCATTGATATACCATTGCTCGCTACAAAAATGCCAAATCTCACAAAAATGTGTCCGCCACAATGTCGCATTAGACAGAAAAAACAAATGATAGCCACCATTACTAGTAAAACAAAAAATTATTAAAAAAAAACCCATAAGACCAACCCCTACTTAGAACTTTTGCCCAAACCAATCAAACGCTTATTGTGATTTTTTGCAACCAAAAAGATGTCCAAGAATACTTATCGGCCTAAACTGAGGGCAAACATTTTTTGAATATATTTTGGGGGAGATTTATTATAGCAAACCGTAAAAAAGATGTTTTTTTAGTTACCAAATTGTCGCTATATTTTTGGGTCAAGCAAAAATAAGAAAAAACGCAGAGGTGATCAAATACCACCAACAAAAAAAAAAAATTGAATTTTTAGGGGGGGGGGGGGGGGGGGACGGGGTCGCACAACCACGCAGTCAGTCAAAATGAGAAATGCAAAAAATGGCCCCGTCAGTGACCAGTAATATGCTCTGGGGCTCAAGTGGTTACAAATTAAGAATACACTAAAGTTAGCCCAATTTATGGCCATAATGTGAAAGATGATGTTACACCGAGTAAATAGATACCCAACATGTTACACTTTAATATTGCACACACTCATGGAATGGCGCCAAACTTCAGTACTTGAAAATACCCATAGGCAACGCTTTTTTATGTGTTTCAGGTTACCAGTTTAGATTTACAGAGGAGGTCTAGTGCTAAAAGTATTGATCTCGCTCTAACGTACGCTATGATACCTCACATGTGGGGTTTGAACGGGGGTTCAATATGTGGGCGGGGCTTACACATTTAAGGCCCGCCCCCATATATGGAAACATTCTTCAAACCACACATGTGAGGTATCATAGCGTGCGTAACAGCAAGAGGAATATTTATAGCACTAGACCTCATCTGTAAATCTAAACTGGTAACCGGAAACAATAAAAATGCTGCTTGTTCGCTTCTGACTGCGAGCTACTAGGGACAGGGGCGTTTAAATTATTACTATTTAGGTTTGTTACGTAAAAATTCTATAAGACCTCCCGTTCAGCTTGTAAAGCATCACTTCATGGGGACCAAAAAAAAATTTAACACCTCTAATGCTTTCATCCGCCATTGCAGATTTGATTCTGGTACTGCATTTCGAGTGAACTGGGCATGCTCGAACAGTTAGAAAAAGAAGTTGGAAGTTTCATCCTGAAAATGACTTGCATCTTTCTGAGCATGCTCAGAAAGCTCTTTTTTTGGCTTAGTAATTTAAGGACATCCTTAACAGGTGTAAGCAGTTACAAGTGCACACAAACTAGAGGCTGACATTTCTTCATGTGTTTCCAATTGGTTCATTAGCACACATGTTATAAAAAGCGTGGATACTGCACGTGTCAGCTGCCCCTCAGAGGGGGCAGATTTGCTGGCTGGAAGGAATGGCGGAGTGAAACAGAGATGTTTTGGAGCAAGTTTTGTATTTTTTGATGTTTTCTCTGCTACATAATTTTGCTAAATGTTTCTCAAGATGTTAATGACTAATGTTTTAATCCTGTGGGTCTATCCTGTTATTTCAAAAGCATGATTTATTTTCCAATGACTGTGAAATAAACGTTGGTCTTTTTTGTTTTTAGGTGTTTGTATATATTTTTGGTGTGTTTATTTGTAATTTTTTTTTTGCTTTCCTTGTTTTGTGGACCAATAAAATTACTTTCAAATTTTGAAGTTTGTTTTGTGATATTTTTTTCATGCTATGGATTTCAACCGCTGCAGCTGAACTAGTTTGGGCCTAAACCATCAAGTGTGATTTGTCTCTAAGCTCTTTCCTGGTGTGTATGCATGAAATGTTTAGTCACCAGAAAAGGAAGGACAAAGCGGTAAGTATTGTTTCCTAGAACTGATGTCCAGACTGACTTTTTAAAGCACATGTGCAAGATGTAGGAAAAGCTGCAAACAGGGCCTGTTGGAGGTGGGGGGGGGGGGGTGGTGTGTTTTTTTTGGACAGGCTTGAAGTGCTGATTTACAGCGCTGTGCTTGAAACTAGCACAAGACAATCCTATTCTAATTGTGGGTTGTTTGAGGGAAGCCAATTGAGTGTTAGAACCCCTGCTAGTGTTTTTAGGTTGGGCTTTGTGTCCCTTTTCCTAAAATTGGCTTCACTTCCTGTCACACAGCTGAACAGGAAGTGAGGTTAAAACCCTACCAATGGTCTTTTCTTCGGGGCACAGGTCAATCTAACTAGTGTCACCATTAAGCAAATTGCACTGCAGTGTACACCCCAAATGATTAGTTATTTTGGGGTTTAGTAAAGGCAAAGCCGCTCTGCAGTAGAAGCGTAGGCAATGAAAATCAGAAGGGAAGCACTGATGGTTTTTACTTCCAATCCCGCCAAGTTTTGAGTTTTCTTCCTTGCTTGTCCACTTGTAGTGCAAAGTGGATTTGCCTTTAGTAAATGGACCCCAAAGTCCAAGATTCCTACTAATTTGGGGTGTACACAGCAAAATGCCATTTCCAAAATGGGAAACTATTTATATTGATCTGTGTGTCCCCAACAAAACATTACTCAGGTGTTTCCCTCACTTCCTGTTTGGCTGTGTGGCAGGAAGTGAATGAATTAAGTAGAAAGTGACAACATTTGTGAGGTGTCTTTACCCTATCAGGGGTGCAGGCATCCCCAAAACAAACATGAAAATAGTTGATTTAACATTGGGTGGTGTTTGTGGGGGTCCCTAACACACATTCATACATATTAGCAACGCTGGATCCTGGCCTATTGGCATGGTTATATTTTCTTAAGCCTCTCAATAAAATGATCTGAAATTTGGGGTTAAACTGGAACAATAATCATCACTTTTATTTTTTGGATTTCTTTCATTTTGGATAGAGTTGGTGGGGGGGGGGGGGTTAGAAGCTCTGTCAGTTTATTTTGTATTATCCCTGTCCGTTTGGGGAGATTGGCCTTCACTTCCTGCCCCATAGCCAAACAGGAAGTGATCGAAAAAGTAGGCAAATTAAGGGCCCCCCCAAGTCCCCCCCCACAGAACTTGTGTGTGTCCCCTGAAAATTCCTGGGTGGGTCATAAAAAAACAGGGTGTGGCCTTGACAGGAAGGGTGGGTCATTTTTCTATTAGGGGGGTGCCAAAATTTGGTCAGGCCTAGGGAAGCACAAAACCTAAATATCCTACTGCACATTAGGGCTTATTTAGACAGGATCCAATTTACAGCATGTTTTTAGATTGTGGGAGGAAACCCGCACAGGGAGAACATGCAAACTCCAGGCAGATAGTGTCACGGGTGGGATTCGAACCAGCAACCCTTTTGCTGCTAGGTGAACATGCTACACACTACACTACTGTGCTGAACGAACATGATTGCAGCTGAAAGCATGAGATGTTTTTTTTTTTACCAATTCCATGATTTCCAGCCTGGAGGACAGATGTGGGGTCTAATTGACCCCGCCTTTCTCTATAAAGAGGACCTGTCACACACTAGTCCTATTACAAGGGATGTTTACATTCCTTGTAATAGGAAGAAAAGTGAAAAATAATACAAACAAAGGGACAAACAAGTGCAAAAAATAAAATATTAAGTAAAAAAATAAAATAACAAAGGAATTTAAATGCTCCTGTCCCTAGTAGCTCGCACTCAGAAGCGAACACGCATGCAAGTCCCACACACATATGTAAACATCCTTCAAACCCCACATGTGAGGTATCATAGCGTGCGTTAGAGCGAGAGCAATAATGTTAGCACTAGACCTCCTCTGTAACTCAAAAGTGGTAACCTGAGAAAAAAAGTCAAGCGTTGCCTATGGAGATTTTTAATAACGAAGTTTAGCGCCATTCCATGAGTGTGCGCAATATGAAAGCGTGACAAGTTAGGTATCTATTTACTCGGTGTAACATCATCTTTTACCTTATCCCTAAAAATTGGCCTAGCTTTACTGCTTTCTTATTTTGTCATTCATGAAACAGGTTTTTTTTTGGAAAGCCAAAAAAAAAAAAAAACGTTAGAAAATTTTTGGCACAAATACTGTTGGAAATGTGTCCGAAAAAATGGCCGCCACTTTATTCCCTAGGGTGTTTGTTAATAAAATATATATAATGTTTGGGGGTCCTGAGTAAGTTTCAAGGAAGAAAATATAATTGTTACATGAAGGAGAGAAGTGCCAGAATAGGCGCGGTATGGAAGTGGTTAAAGTGCACCAATAAAAGTGAAAAATTCCTTGAAATTTCGTACCATGGGGGGGGGGAGGCAATTAGGGGCGCCATCAGGAATTATGGGGCCCCTTACACAGCTTCAGGCATGGGCCCCCTGGAGCAGAGAATAGGGGGGGGGGGGTGCCGCCTGATATTAAGAAGGGGGGGGGGCTGCCGCAATTTGATAAGCGGGGGGTTCCTTTACTAAAAAATACATATAGAAAAATATATATTAAAAAGGGTGGTAGCCATCCGGGGGCCCTGGGGACCACTGGGCCCTTTAATAAAAAGAAACTTCTGGGCTCTTTAATGAAAAATAAATTACAATATCTACATATATAAAATAATAAAAAAGGGGGTTGCCTTGGGAGCTCTGGGCCCTTTAATAAAAAATAACTACCAAAAATCTAAAAAAAAAATAACATTGGGTGGGAGCTGTGGTGGCTCAACGTGAATGGAACTGCGCTGACAAGCCGTTCACCTCTGCAGCCAAGGGTTCGGATCCCGGTCTCGGCTACATATGAATTGAGTTTGGTGGTGTCAGCCCGGCTCCCGGTGGGTGTGCTATGCAAGGTACGCCTGTGCTTAGTATGCCCACCCCCCCCCCCCCACAAAAAAAAACACCACACTTGCACACACTTTGGCCATGAGGTCTCCTAAAATAAAGGGAGGTGAAGGACCTACAGGGCTGGCTGGGTGGGCTACACTCCTTCATAGGGGGAGTCCCTCTGTCCCATCGGGCTCCCAAGTGTAGCAGGTGGGGTGAGTGGGAGGCCCCCCTCACACCCACCATTGCCACCGGGGGCATGGAGAAGGATGGCGATTGCAAGTCCAGCTCCTCTCTCTCGACTTCACGCACAAAATACACTTTAAAAAAGAAATTAAAGTAAAAAGTAACAAACCTGGGGAAAATGTTTATAACATTTTTAGAAGCAAAAAGGTTGTCATCTGGGGCCCTCTGGGAGCTTTCAAAATTATATTATATATATATATGTTTAAAAAATAACCAAAAAATATATCATATGTTTTTTTTTTGATTTTTTTGTAAAGGTGGGGGGTTGTCATCTGGAGCCCTGGGATCTCCGGGCCACTGGGGACCAGGCCACTGGGGACCTCCAGACCCCTAAACCAAAACATTGGCCCTTTAATAACAAAAAATTTGGGGGGTTGCCACCCGGGGCCCTGGGGACCTCCAGACTGCAAAAAAAAATTAAATTCCAAAAATTGGCCCTTTAATAAAAAATCCTACAAAAACCAACTAACAAATATATATACAAAAAAAAAAAGAGGGGGGTTACCATCTGGGGCGCTGGGGGGCCTCCAGGCATCTGGGCACCTCCGGACCCCCGGGCCCCTTACAGGTGTACAGGGCCGCCATCATGAATTTTGGGGCCCCTTACACAGCTTCAGGCATGGGCCCCCTGGAGCAGAGAACCGGGGGGGGTGCTGCCGCATGAAATTGAGAAGCGGGGGGGGGGGGGTGGTGCCACAAATTGAGGAGCGGAGGGGCCCTTTACAAAAATTTTGACAGAAATAAGAAATAAAGAAAAATATATATAAAAAAGGGGGGTAGCCATCCGGGGCCCTGGGGACCTCTGTGCTCTTTATCAAATAAAAATACAAAAGAGAGAAAATACATATATATATATTTTTTAAATATAACATTTATCGAAAAAAAGTAAAAAAACAAGGGGGTAGCCTTCCAGGGCCCTGGGGACCTCTGGGCCCTTTCCTTAAAAAAAAAATAAACAAATATCTTAAAAAAATATATATTTTTTTTTAAATATATATATTTTATTTAAAAAAAAGGGCTTGCCATCTGGGGCCCTTAGTGGCCTCCGGGCCCCTGGGGACCTTCGGAGCCCTTAAACAAAAAAAAAAAAAAAAAATTGTTTTTTTTGTTTTAGGGTGGTTCCCATCCGGGCCCCTGGGGGCCCCTGGGGACCCCCGGGCGGTGTAATGCCTGTACCCCCCTAATGGCGGCCCTGCAGGTGTACTGCCTGTACCCCCCTGATGGCGGCCCTGGGTGTAATGTCAGCATGTGAAAAATGACATTCTGAAGGAAAAAAGCCATTTAAAACTGACTCGCGGCAATAATGAATTGTCAGCTCTTGGAATTTGCAGGAGATTTCATTCATTAAAAACACCAAAAAAAAAGCGTGGGGGTCCCCCCAAATTCAATAACCAGACCCTTTAGGTCTGGTATGGATATTAAGGGGAACCCCGCCATCAATTTTTAAAAAAAATGACGTGGGGTTCCCCCCAAATATCCATAACCAGACCCTTCAGGTCTGGTGTGGAATTTAAGGGGAACTCCACTCCAAATAAAAAAAAAAATGGCGTGGAGTCCCCCCTAAAATCCACACCAGACCCCTTATCCGAGCACGTTGACCTGGCCGGCCGCAGAAAAGAGGGGGGGACAGAGCGCGGCCCCCCCCCTCTCCTGAACCGCACCAGGCCACATGCCCTCAACATTGGGAGGGTGTTTTGGGGTGCCCCCCAAAACACCTTGTCCCCATGTTGATGAGGACAAGGGTCTCTTCCCCACAACCCTTGCCCGGTGGTTGTGGGGGTCTGCGGGCAGGAGGCTTATCGAAATCTGGAAGACCCCTTTAACAAAGGGGCCCCCCAGATCCCGGCCCCCCCCCTGTGTGAAAAGGTAATGGGGTACCTTGTACCTCTACCATTTCACGAGAAAAAAAATGTAAAGGGTTAAAAAAGACAAGAGCCGGTTTTTGACAAGTCCTTTATTATCTTCTTTCTTCTTTTCTTCGGGTTTCTTCTTCCTCCTCCTTCTTCTTCCTCTGCTTCTGTCTTGGGTCTTCTATTCCCGCATCTTGCCCGGCGTGTTCTTCCATCTTCTTCCGCTGTTCTTCTCGTCCGCATCTTCTTCTCCTTCTTGTTCTTCTTCGCCGGAGCGGCCGCTTCCAATTGAAATCCCCGCTGTCTGCCGGACCACGCCCCCCCCTCTGACGCCTCGGGCAAGCTCTTAGGAGTGTGCTGCAAGTGCGTCAGAGGGGGGCGTGGTCACATGTCAGAGGGCGGCCAATTCAATTTGAAGCTCGTGCGCGGCTTTTTCTTTGCCAGAGTCGCCGCTTCCAATTGAATTGCCCGCTTTCTGGAACATGTGACCACGCCCCCCTCTGACGCACTGGCACCACACGGGGACTTTCCTAAGAGCTTGCCCGTGGCGTCAGAGGGGGGGCGTGGTCCGGCAGACAGCGGGGATTTCGATTGGAAGCGGCCGCTCCGGCGAAGAAGAAGAAGAAGGAGAAGATGCGGACGAGAAGGACAGCGGAAGAAGATGGAAGAACACGCCGGGCAAGATGCGGGAATAGAAGACCCAAGACAGAAGCAGAGGAAGAAGAAGATGGAGGAGGAAGAAACCCGAAGGAAAGAAGAAAGAAGATAATAAAGGACTTGTCAAAAACCGGCTCTTGTCTTTTTTAACCCTTTACATTTTTTTTTCTCGTGAAATGGTAGAGGTACAAGGTACCCCATTACCATTTCACACAGGGGGGGGGCCGGGATCTGGGGGGCCCCTTTGTAAAAGGGGTCTTCCAGATTTCGATAAGCCTCCTGCCCGCAGACCCCCACAACCACCGGGCAAGGGTTGTGGGGAAGAGACCCTTGTCCTCATCAACATGGGGACAAGGTGTTTTGGGGGGCACCCCAAAACACCCTCCCAATGTTGAGGGCATGTGGCCTGGTGCGGTTCAGGAGAGGGGGGGGGCCGTGCTCTGTCCCCCCCTCTTTTCTGCGGCCGGCCAGGTCAACGTGCTCGGATAAGGGGTCTGGTGTGGATTTTAGGGGGGACTCCACGCCATTTTTTTTTTAATTTGGAGTGGAGTTCCCCTTAAATTCCACACCAGACCTGAAGGGTCTGGTTATGGATATTTGGGGGGACCCCCACGTCATTTTTTTTTAAATTGACGGCGGGGTTCCCCTTAATATCCATATCAGACCTAAAGGGTCTGGTTATTGAATTTGGGGGGACCCCCACGCTTTTTGTTTTCGTTTTTTTATGAATGAATTCTCCTGCAATTGCCAGGAGCCGACAACTCATTATTGCCGCGAGTCAGTTTTAAATGGCTTTTTTTTTTTTTATTTGTTTTTTTCAGAATGTCATTTTGTGCAAAGACATATTTCTAACCGCAGGAAAAGTGCGCTTTATTCACCTGCTGACATCCCCCCCCCCATGGTACGAATTTTAAAATAATTATTCAAATGACGTGGGGGTCCCCCCAAATTCAATAACCAGACCCTTCAGGTCTGATATGGATATTAAGTGGAACCCCGCCATCAATTTTTTAAAAAAATGACGTGGGGGTCCCCCCAAATATCCATAACCAGACCCTTCGGGTCTGGTGTGGAATTTAAGGGGAACTCCACCCCAAATAAAAAAAAAATGGCGTGGAGTCCCCCCTAAAATCCACACCAGACCCCTTATCCGAGCACGTTGACCTGGCCGGCCGCAGAAAAGAGGGGGGGACAGAGCGCGGCCCCCCCCTCTCCTGAACCGCACCAGGCCACATGCCCTCAACATTGGGAGGGTGTTTTGGGGTGCCCCCCAAAACACCTTGTCCCCATGTTGATGAGGACAAGGGTCTCTTCCCCACAACCCTTGCCCGGTGGTTGTGGGGGTCTGCGGGCAGGAGGCTTATCGAAATCTGGAAGACCCCTTTTACAAAGGGGCCCCCCAGATCCCGGCCCCCCCCCTGTGTGAAATGGTAATGGGGTACCTTGTACCTCTACCATTTCACGAGAAAAAAAAAGTGTCACTGTAAAAAAAGACAAGAGCCGGTTTTTGACAAGTCCTTTATTATCTTCTTTCTTCTTTTCTTCGGGTTTCTTCTTCCTCCTCCTTCTTCTTCCTCTGCTTCTGTCTTGGGTCTTCTATTCCCGCATCTTGACTGGCGTGTTCTTCCATCTTCTGTTCCTCCCGCTGTCCTTCTCGTCCGCATCTTCTCCTTCTTCTTCTTCGCCGGAGCGGCCGCTTCCAATTGAAATCCCCGCTGTCTGCCGGACCACGCCCCCCCCCCCCCCCCCCCTCTGACGCCTCGGGCAAGCTCTTAGGAGTGTGCTGCCAGTGCGTCAGAGGGGGGCGTGGTCACATGTCAGAGGGCGGCCAATTCAATTCGAAGCTCGTGCGCGGCTTTTTCTTTGCCGGAGTCGCCGCTTCCAATTGAATTGCCCGCTTTCTGGAACATGTGACCACGCCCCCCTCTGACGCACTGGCACCACACGGGGACTTTCCTAAGAGCTTGCCCGTGGCGTCAGAGGGGGGGGCGTGGTCCGGCAGACAGCGGGGATTTCAATTGGAAGCGGCCGCTCCGGCGAAGAAGAAGAAGGAGAAGATGCGGACGAGAAGGACAGCGGAAAGAAGATGGAAGAACACGCCGGGCAAGATGCGGGAATAGAAGACCCAAGACAGAAGCAGAGGAAGAAGAAGGAGGAGGAAGAAGAAACCCGAAGAAAAGAAGAAAGAAGATAATAAAGGACTTGTCCAAAACCGGCTCTTGTCTTTTTTAACCCTTTACATTTTTTTTACTCGTGAAATGGTAGAGGTACAAGGTACCCCATTACCATTTCACACAGGGGGGGGGGGCGGGATCTGGGGGGCCCCTTTGTTAAAGGGGTCTTCCAGATTTCGATAAGCCTTCCGCCCGCAGACCCCCACAACCACCGGGCAAGGGTTGTGGGGAAGAGACCCTTGTCCTCATCAACATGGGGACAAGGTGTTTTGGGGGGCACCCCAAAACACCCTCCCAATGTTGAGGGCATGTGGGCTGGTGCGGTTCAGGAGAGGGGGGGGGCCGCGCTCTGTCCCCCCCTCTTTTCTGCGGCCGGCCAGGTCAACGTGCTCGGATAAGGGGTCTGGTGTGGATTTTAGGGGGGACTCCACGCCATTTTTTTGTAAATTTGGGGTGGAGTTCCCCTTAAATTCCACACCAGACCTGAAGGGTCTGGTTATGGATATTTGGGGGGACCCCCACGTCATTTTTTTTTTAAATTGACGGCGGGGTTCCCCTTAATATCCATACCAGACCTAAAGGGTCTGGTTATTGAATTTGGGGGGACCCCCACGTCATTTGAATAATTATTTTAAATTTCGTACCATGGGGGGGGGGGGGAGGGGGGGGAATGTCAGCAGGTGAATAAAGCGCACTTTTCCTGCGGTTAGAAATATGTCTTTGCACAAAATGACATTCTGAAAAAAAAAAAAAAAAAAAAAAAGCCATTTAAAACTGACTCGCGGCAATAATGAATTGTCAGCTCCTGGAAATTGCAGGAGAATTCATTCATAAAAAAACGAAAACAAAAAGCGTGGGGGTCCCCCCAAATTCAATAACCAGACCCTTTAGGTCTGATATGGATATTAAGGGGAACCCCGCCGTCAATTTATTAAAAAAATGACGTGGGGTTCCCCCCAAATATCCATAACCAGACCCTTCGGGTCTGGTGTGGAATTTAAGGGGAACTCCACCCCAAAAAAAAACAAAATGGCGTGGAGTCCCCCCTAAAATCCACACCAGACCCCTTATCCGAGCACGTTGACCTGGCCGGCCGCAGAAAAGAGGGGGGGACAGAGCGCGGCCCCCCCCCTCTCCTGAACCGCACCAGGCCACATGCCCTCAACATTGGGAGGGTGTTTTGGGGTGCCCCCCAAAACACCTTGTCCCCATGTTGATGAGGACAAGGGTCTCTTCCCCACAACCCTTGCCCGGTGGTTGTGGGGGTCTGCGGGCAGGAGGCTTATCGAAATCTGGAAGACCCCTTTAACAAAGGGGCCCCCCAGATCCCGGCCCCCCCCCTGTGTGAAATGGTAATGGGGTACCTTGTACCTCTACCATTTCACGAGAAAAAAAATGTAAAGGGTTAAAAACGACAAGAGCCGGTTTTTGACAAGTCCTTTATTATCTTCTTTCTTCTTTCCTTCGGGTTTCTTCTTCCTCCTCCTTCTTCTTCCTCTGCTTCTGTCTTGGGTCTTCTATTCCCGCATCTTGACTGGCGTGTTCTTCCATCTTCTTCCGCTGTCCTTCTCGTCCGCATCTTCTCCTTCTTCTTCTTCTTCGCCGGAGCGGCCGCTTCCAATCGAAATCCCCGCTGTCTGCCGGACCACGCCCCCCCTCTGACGCCACGGGCAAGCTCTTAGGAAAGTCCCCGTGTGGTGCCTGTGCGTCAGAGGGGGGCGTGGTCACATGTTCCAGAAAGCGGGCAATTCAATTGGAAGCGGCGACTCTGGCAAAGAAAAAGCCGCGCACGAGCTTCAAATTGAATTGGCCGCCCTCTGACATGTGACCACGCCCCCCTCGGACGCACTTGCAGCACACTCCTAAGAGCTTGCCCGAGGCGTCAGAGGGGGGGGCGTGGTCCGGCAGACAGCGGGGATTTCAATTGGAAGCGGCCGCTCCGGCGAAGAAGAACAAGAAGGAGAAGAAGATGCGGACGAGAAGAACAGCGGGAGGAACAGAAGATGGAAGAACACGCCGGGCAAGATGCGGGAATAGAAGACCCAAGACAGAAGCAGAGGAAGAAGAAGGAGGAGGAAGAAGAAACCCGAAGAAAAGAAGAAAGAAGATAATAAAGGACTTGTCAAAAACCGGCTCTTGTCTTTTTTAACCCTTTACATTTTTTTTCTCGTGAAATGGTAGAGGTACAAGGTACCCCATTACCATTTCACACAGGGGGGGGGCCGGGATCTGGGGGGCCCCTTTGTTAAAGGGGTCTTCCAGATTTCGATAAGCCTCCTGCCCGCAGACCCCCACAACCACCGGGCAAGGGTTGTGGGGAAGAGACCCTTGTCCTCATCAACATGGGGACAAGGTGTTTTGGGGGGCACCCCAAAACACCCTCCCAATGTTGAGGGCATGTGGCCTGGTGCGGTTCAGGAGAGGGGGGGGGCCGCGCTCTGTCCCCCCCTCTTTTCTGCGGCCGGCCAGGTCAACGTGCTCGGATAAGGGGTCTGGTGTGGATTTTAGGGGGGACTCCACGCCATTTTTTTTTTTATTTGGAGTGGAGTTCCCCTTAAATTCCACACCAGACCCGAAGGGTCTGGTTATGGATATTTGGGGGGAACCCCATGTCATTTTTTTTTTAAATTGACGGCGGGGTTCCCCTTAATATCCATACCAGACCTAAAGGGTCTGGTTATTGAATTTGGGGGGACCCCCACGCTTTTTTTTCCCTTTTTTTAATGAATGAATTCTCCTGCAATTGCCGGGAGCCGACAATTCATTATTGCCGCGAGTCAGTTTTAAATGGCTTTTTTGCTTTGAAAAATGACATTTTGTGCAGAGACAGTTCTAACCACGGGAAACATGCGCTTTTTCACATGCTGACATTAGAGACCCCCATGGTACGAAATTTAAAGGAAAATTACACTTTTATTATTGCACTTTTAGCATTATTAAAATCACTGCTCCCGAAAAAACGGCCGTTTTAAAAAATAAAAAAAGCATTGGTACATGTCCCCTGGGGCAGGACTGAGGTCCCCAAACACTTTTTAGGACAAAACTTGCAGATTAGCCTTTAAAATTCACTATTAAGATTTTCCCCCATAGACTTATACAGGGAGTTCGGCGGCGGCTTTAGTTATCAATCACATCGCGCTGCTGCTGCCGCCGGTTCATGCGCCTAATTAGGGATTCATCCAGCGCACTAATTAAGGCATGTACCGGCGCAGCGCAGATTCATTCGTAAATCAGCCCCTATGACTCAGGAAATAAACTTGGTTTAATCAACCCTGTGTCATTCTATAGTCGTGCCCTACAAATTGTACAAGCTGGTCTAAACCGGGGCATATACATTAAGATTTTTACTGGATAATTCAATAAAATGTAACAGCAAATATATCAGTGATAAGACAATTTAAAACTTAAAGTGGTTTTAAACCTCAAAGACATGAAATATGAACAAAGCATATCCATCTATAACACAGGTGTCAAACTGGCAGCCCTCCAGCTATTGTGAAACTACAAGTCCCATGAGGCATTGCAAGACTGACAGTTACAAGCATGATTCCCACAGGCAGTGGCATGATGGGATTTGTAGTTCTGTAACAGCTGGATGGCTGTCAGTTTGATACTTCTGCTCTATAGTGTGTAATTGTCGCAATCCAGAACATTTAGGCAGGGCTGTCTTAATGAGAGGGCACACATGGGCACTGCCCAGGGGCCCTAGCTGCATGGGGGGCCCCTGCCCTTTCCCCACAGCAGCTGGTCCTAGAGCCCGGGCTGCCCCTTTACATCCCAGATATCTCCCCAGCACTCTGACCCCTCTACACCCTAGACATCTCCTACCTACTTGACTTCTGTTTACCTGCACTGTATCCATTGTAGGGGCCCCAGATCATTACTTTGCCCAGGGGCCCATGATGCTGTTAAGACGGCCCTGCATTTAGGCCCACTTTTCATGGGCTTGTGGCTGCTTTCCTATTATTTAAAATGGCAACAGCAGTTTGCCTCAGCATCAGTGTATTTTAGATTGCCCCTTTAAGTATGCCTTCTAATGCTTAAAGGGGAGTTCCACCCACAATTTCACCTTTTAAATATAAATACCCCTGTAATACACAAGCTTAATGTATTCTAGTAAAGTTAGTCTGTTAACTAAGGTCCGTTTTGTTAGGTTGTTACAGCATTTAGACTGTGGCCTTCTTAAGTGTGGGCATCATGAAGCCAGACTGTATGACTTCCTGGATTTCAGCTTTGCATATCTCGCACATGCTCAGTGCTGCACAAGCAATGTAATAGGTTTCAGTCAGGTTTGCAAGGACTACTGGGAAACATGATGCCTATCCCAGAAACCCTTGCAAATAGCCTTGTGACTTAATAGCCTAGGCTAATACGGAGGAGGAAGTAATGAAGGACTACAAAATAAAGGTATTTACAAGCAACAAAATGAATAAAAATTGTCCATTCTGAACACTATGAGATTAGGGCATGCAGCACAGACAAACATAAAAAAATGGGTGGAACTCCACTTTAAGGCGGCAAAAATTTCTGCCTCGGATATACCATTTAAATTTTTTTGCCCTCTTAAGAAAAGTTCTAGTTTCTTCCAGAACCTTCCTGAATCTTGGATTCCCTATAAAAGGGGTTTTCTCTCAGCAGTCTTCATACAGAGTGGTCGGCAGAAACACTGCAAGCTTCCCTTTCTCCCACCCTTCACTGGCACTTTAAGAGGATTGTCACCTTGTTTTAAGGGGGACTGTTTAATAATTTTGATTAATTTATGAGGACTGAGCAGATTTATTGCTTTAAATGCATATCTTGAAAGATATTATAAATGTATTTTGTTAATGATTTAAACCAATAAAGTACCGCTGCCATGTTTACTCCATTTCTTTTAGTGTTTTATTGGAATATTGCAGCCTGCAATCCCATGTCTCATTCCTCTGCTATCAGCTTGAGTCACTTTTGACAAGTTTTCAAGAGAAAAAAGAATGACGTGGGGGGGGGGGTCTCCAGCACAGCACCTGAGATTGACAGCCTCAGCTCTGCTCCTGTTTGCAGTGTGAAAGGGGGGGGGGGTCCTTTCCCTCAAATCAGCGCCCCTCAGAGTAGAACTTTAGCTCCTCACCCCCTGCATTCTGAAATCTCAGACAAGCTGTATAAATTCTGCACTTTGAACGGCTATAGAGAAGACTGCAAATAAGCAGGTGAAACTTATGTAGAGGGATTTATTTTTATCCCTGTGTACCAGGGGCCAGTCACTTCACTGGGTATAAATAGGGGTCTACAAACACATTGATTCCTTTAGTTAAAGAGTAACTCTGTTCAAGATTTATTTCTAATGTTGAAACAGAGTGGGGAAAACGTTAACAGAGAGGCTGCCGGGGACAGTGGGTAGCAATTTAGGAACCATGGTGGAACCCTGGATCTGTGTCCGACCAGCGTCCAGCGGGGAAGGGGAGGCTTTCAGCTGCTGGACGGACACAGATACAGGGCATGATTCCTAATTTTTCCCCGCTGCAGCGATCCCCCTCACTGTTCTGTGCAAGAGCCGGCGCAGCTTGCTGAGGCATCCGACCCAGGGACAGCGCGGGTCCATCAGCTGCCCACATTACGCCCGTGTTTCCCACAGAGCAACTTACCGCCCATGGCCGCGCCTGGTGATAGCTGACGAGAGGGGAGGAGGAGGTGGGGAGGAAAGGACACGTGATTGTTTGTCAAGGAAGCGGTGGTCCCGTTCCTTAACAACCAATGATTTCCAGCATTTTTTTCTTTACTTTTCAGCTGTTCGCAGCAGGGAATTCCTGCTGAGAGTTGAAAGTACAGCGCCTGAAGGTATCGGTTTTTGGTATCGGGTCATTTTCACGAGTACCGATACTCTTGCAAATGCTTAGTATCGGCACTGATACCGATACCAGTATCGGTATCGTGACAACCCTAGTTGTAATGCAGTGGGCATAGCTTGGCGCAGTGAGCATTAGGTGTAGCTAAATTGCTCCTGCTGACATCAACATCTTGCCCCCCAGTTGGGGAATCTGCCCCCAGACAGCCGCCCGCAGCTCCTGGACGGTAACAGATTTGTGTGTAACCATCTTGGTTACTTGGGGAGCCACAGCCCGGTCTGTATAATGTGTCCAGGTTTCAGTCCGCCTGAAACCCAGACACATGATTCAAAACCCAGACTGTCCCAGTAAATCCCAGGCAGGTAGCAACCCTACCCCTTTACCAGGGATCAGTGATGTTTGCAAATGTTTAAAATAACTCAGGGGAGCAGATTCCAGAGAAACTATCATCAAACTATCAACTAGCTATGATGCCTCAATCTCGGAGAAATGTTACCAATACTTTGTTGTATCAATGGCAGTTCTGAAGGTGGTAAGTGTATATGCCCCATCTGATTGCTCTGTAAGCAGCTTCTCTGATATCTGCTACCCTGAATAAATGTAAAAACTTGCAAACATAATTGAGCTCAGATAAAGGGGGGAGCCGATTAGTCCCTGAAATGTTTTGGGTGGTTTGTAAAGCTGTATTGGACCTCTTTATGAATTTGGTTTAACCACTTGCCAATTCTGACATTTTTCTCCGACTTCTAAAAGTCATATTTTTTTTTTTCTGCTAGAAAATTGTACAGAGCCCCCAAACATTATATATGTTTTTTTGTTGTTTTTTTTTAGCAGAGACCCTGGAAAATAAAATGGCGGTGATTGCAACTTTTTATCTCCGAGTATTTACGGAGCAATTTTTTTAACGCATTTATTTTGGAATGAAAACATTCATGCATAAAAAAAAAAAAAAGTATAGCTAGCCCAATTTTTTGGTTTAATGTGAAAGATGATTTTACGCTTCAAAATTGATAACCAACATGTCACGCTTCAAAATTGCACACGCTCGCGGAATGGCACCAAACTTCAGTAATGGAAAATCCCCATGGGCGAAGGTTTAATTTTTTTTACAGATTACATGTTTTTAGTTACAGAGGAGGTCAAGTGCTAAAATTGAACAAACAATATAACTAGGCACTGCTACCTAATACCAGAAAAAAATGTAATTACTGTATATACTTGAGTATAAGCTGAGTTTTTCAGCACAATTTTTTGTGCTCAAAATGCCCCCCTTCGGCTTATACTCGAGTCACCTTTTTGTGCCTGATCTCCCGGACTTTGGGAGACCCGGTACCGGCCTGCCGTAGGTCCCCTGAACCCCAAACTTGGCACACATGTAGCCCCATAAGTGTGCAAAGTTTGTTGTCCAGGAGATCTACGGCCGGGGAGCACCGATTTTTCAAAGCCGGGCACCCCTTCCATAGACTCCCATGTTAAACGGTAATTTCTCCGGTGACTTTGGGGACCCGGTGTCGGCTGGTCGTAGGACACCCTTTTTTTGTGGTAAAATTGGGTGCCTCGGCTTATATTCGGGTCGGCTTATACTCAAGTATATAGGGTAAATATAAATTTGTTGCTGCCATCACCTATGTGTTCCCACAAAAAAACGAAATCAAGTAATAAAATGTGATAGCCCTGCTGGTAGACCAAATTTAAGTAGTAAATCAACATATAAATATTAATAAAGTTAATAAAGTGCACACAATTCTAATTAAGTCCATTTGTGAGATATATGTGCAAAATCTTCCTTTAAAAAGGGCAAAAAAAAAATGAATTTTCTAATATTAACGTGCTATAAAATGCTCATGTCACCGAGTGCAATGCACGCTCACCTCCTGGTTAGACCCTGCATGGGGTCAAACACACCTTGCACACAGTGCAATTATCCTTCAAGAATGGCTTCACAGCGGTTATCAGCGATTCCTGGTTTGCCCATTTAAAAAAAAAATGGTCACTTTTTTTTGATGTGGAGCCAATTCTGAAGTCTTTTTGAGTATGATGCTACAAGCGTGGCACACCTATTTTTGGGTAGTTTCTCCCATTCTTCTTTGCAGGACCTCTCAAGCTCCATCAGGTTGGATGGAGGAGTGTCAGTACACAGCCATTTTCAGATGTCTTCAGAGATGCTCAATCGGGTTCAAGTCTGAGCTCTGGCTGGGCCACTCTAGGACATTCACAGAGTTGCCCTTCTTTGTTATCTTGGCTGTGTGCTTAAGGCGGTTGTCCTGTTGGAAGATGAACCTTCGCCCAGTCTTAAGTCCAGAGCGCTCTGGAGCAGGTTTTCATCAAGCATCTCTCTGTACATTGCTGCATTCATCTTTCCCTCGATCCCGACTGGTCTCCCAGTTCCTGCCTCTGAAAAACATCCCCATCGCATGTTGCTGCCACCACCATGCTTCACTGTAGGGATGGTATTGACCAGGTGATGAGCGGTGCCTGGTTTTCTCCAGACATGACACTTGCCATTCAGGCCAAAAAGTTCAATCTTTGTTTCATCAGACCAGAGGATTTTGTTTCTCATGGTCTGAGAGTCTTTTGGTAGCCTTTTTGGCAAACTCCAGGCAGGCTGTCATGTGCCTTTTTCTAAGGAGTGTCTTCTGTGGCCACTCTTCCATACAGAGCTGATTAGTGGAGTTCTGCGGAGATGGTTGTTCTGCAAAGTTTTCCTCTCTTCAGAGAGTAACGCCGGAGCTCTGTCAGAGTGACCATTGGGTTATTGGTCACCTTGTTGACTAAGGCCCCTCTCCTCTGATCCCTCAGTTTGGCCAGCCGGCCCACTCTAGGAAGAGTCCTGGTGGTTCCAAACTTCTTCATTTACGGATGATGGAGGCCACTGTGCTCATTGGGACCTTCAATGCTGCAGAAATTTTCTGTACCCTTCCCCAGATCTGACTTGGAGGTATACAGACAATTCCTTGGACTTCATGGCTTGGTTTGTGCTCTGACATGCACTGCTAACTATGAGACCTTATATAGACAGGTGTGGGCCTTTCCAAATCATGTCCAATCACATGAATTTACCACAGGTGGACTCCAATCAAGTCATAGAAACATCTCAAGGATGATCAGTGGAAACAGGATGCACCAGAGATCAATGTTGGGTGTCATGGCAAACTTCTTTCACATTGTCATTATGGGGTATTGTTTGTAGAATTTTAAGGAAAATCATAAATGTAATCAAGTTTGGAATAGATAGAGATAGAGATATCATTTTGCCCCTGTACAAATCATTAGTAAGACCTCATCTGAAATATGCAGCCCAGTTTTGGGCACCAGTTCTTAAAAGGGATATCGGAGAACTGGAGAAAGTGCAGAGAAGGGCAACTAAACTGATAAGAGGCATGGAGGAGCTCAGCTATGAGGAAAGATTAGAGGAACTGAATTTATTCACTCTTAAGAAGAGGAGAATAAGGGGGGATATGATCAACATGTACAAATATATAAGAGGTCCATATAGTGAACTTGGTGTTTAGTTATTCACTTTAAGGTCAACACTGAGGACAAGGGGGCACTCTTTGCGTCTGGAGGAAAAGAGATTTCACCTCCAAATACGGAAAGGTTTCTTCACAGTAAGAGCTGTGAAAATGTGGAATAGACTCCCTCCAGAGGTGGTTCTGGCCAGCTCAGTAGATTGCTTTAAGAAGGGCCTGGATTCTTTCCTAAATGCACATAATATAACGGAGTACTAAGTTTTGTAGGTAAAATTGATCCGGGGTAAATCCGATTGCCTCTCGGGGGATCAGGAAGGAATTTTTTCCCCTCCAGCAGCAAATTGGATCATCGCTCTGCTGGGGTTTTTTGCCTTCCTCTGGATCAACTGTGGGTATGGAGTTGGGTGTATGGGATGTACTGTGTTTATTTATTTTTTTATGGTTGAACTGGATGGACTTGTGTCTTTTTTCAACCTGACTAACTATGTAACTATGTAATAGGGCTGTACCATAACAAAGTGTGGAAAAAGTGAAGCGATGTGAATACTTTCCGGATGCACTATACAGTATTTATACAAAAAGAATTACAGCTATTCATCCTGTGAAATTGCATTTGTTCTGTGCAAAATCAATTTTTAAAACGTATTAATTCATATTCAATTAAAGCGGAACTTCAGTAATTTTTCATCTTTCCATCTATTAAATCCTCTGCCCTTGTTGTGTTTCTGACAGTAAATACCTTGTACAGCCCACTTCCTCTCTTTCTTGTCTGGTCATTAGCCTAGGCTGGTCATTAGCCCCTCTCTCTCTCTCTCTCTCTCTCTCTCTCTCTCTCTCTCTCTCTCTCTCTCTCTCTCTCTCTCTCTCTCTCTCTCTCTCTCTCTCTCTCTCTCTCTCTCTCTCTCTCTCTCTCAAGGCCAATGAAAGCTGCAGAGCTGGAGGCGTGCCCCTCTGTGTAAATCCAGGAAGTGAACAGGCAGCAGCTTCAGCTGCCCACAGTTAAAATGGATGCAGTAAAAAGAGGTTTCTGCAGCATATTTGGCAAGTACAGAATCACAGTATATATAAAATAATATGCAAAGTGGTTGGAGGGAAGTTTCAGAATGGCAAATATGTTTTTATTACTAATTATGTGAACAGACTGCAGTTCCTCTTTAACTTATAGAGTGCATCAGGAAAATACCTTATTCTGGGCAGTAGATGGAGCCGACAATCCTAGTAAATATATGTATTTATTTCCTACCATCTAATAGCCATATCACAGTATTTTTCTGATTCAGGTTATTCTGTATGAAAAAATAACATTCAACCTAGAGAGTTATTAGACTAATAACAATTGATTTTCCACACATTTACACAGAACAAATCTACCTGTAATTTCACAGAACGAACAGCCCTGCAATTTTTATACAGTAGGTACACCCCTAAGGTTCACATATGTGTGTTGTGGTGTTAATAAAAATAAAAGTTACGGTGCAATAATAGCCTATTCAAAATATTGCAACATAATACAAATCTGGCCTTGACATTTTGTATATAGCAAACAATATAAAACAGGAAAGGGGACTACTAAAGGCCATGGACAAGCAGAGCTCTCACTCCTACTGGAATTGCCACATCACCATGCCACATTATAATCCTCATCTCAACTGTGCCAACGAACAGACATAAGTGGTATATTTGTAATGAATGCCTTGTTCTGCTTTGTAGTGGGGCTAGCCATACACTGCAAGTGTCAGCTGCTCCTTTCTGTATAGGGGCATAGCCAAAGCAGTTTTACTAACGGGAGTACAATTTCAAAAGGATGCTTTGAGGAGGAAATTTATAAAAAAAAAAGTTATATTGCTTATATGTGATTTAGGAAACAATAATTAATTTACTAGCAAAAAAAGGAAAATTTAACAGTCACAATTACAAAATATACATTTTGTGTGTCCACTGAAATACAGAGCATGACTCAGCCCCGCCCCTGCTCCTTCCTCACTGGCCTTGATTGACATTGCAGGAGCCAATGGCTCCCCTGCTGCTGCCTTACTGTCCAGTGAGGAGAGAGCTGAGAAGTATAGAGTTGGTGGGGGGCTGGTAGGGAAGGTTTTTTTTATACCTTACTACACAGAATGCATTAACCGCTTCTAGACCGCCTACTGTACATATACTGCGGCAGAGCTGCCTGAAACAACGTACCTGTACTTTGTTTGCTCTACCTGGGTCTGGGGCACGTGCGCGAGCCGCCGGAGGCCCGCTCTCGCTGTGATTGATCATTTAGTGTCAGATGTCTGCCACAATGTACCGTATTTTCCGGCGTATAAGACGACCCCCCTAATTTTCCAACTAAAACATTGTTTTGGGCTATACTCGCCGTATAAGACTACCCCCTACCTCACACAGGGATGCAGTCTTGTTGCTCCAATACAAGCCCAATGTCTAAAGGCAGCTCTGAAAGACTTAGGCCGCGTACACACGGTCGGTCAAAACTGATGAAAACGGACTGAAGGTCCGTTTTCATCAGTCAAAACCGATCGTGTGTGGGCCCCATGGGTCAGTTATCCTTCGGTCAAAAAAAAGAGAACTTGCTTTAAAATTTAACCGATGGACGCCTAACCGATAGGTCAAAACTGATCTTTAGTATGCAAAAGCATTGGTTAAAAAGCCGCGCATGCTCAGAATCAAGTCGATGCATGCTTGGAAGCATTAACCTGCGTTTTTTTCAGCACGTCGTCGTGTTTTACGTCATCACGTTCTGACACGATCATTTTTTTAACCAATGGTGTATAGGCACATCAGATCATCAGTCAGCTTCGGACCGTTGTCATCGGATGGACTGATTGTGTGAACGCGGCCTTAGATGCAGGTCCATCCTCTGTCCATAGTAGAGGTGAGCAGGCACTGCAGCAGATCCCCTCAACTTCTCTCCTGATGGCTCTGGTCTTGGCAGGCTAAGAGCTCAGACCCCATCTATAGGTCTGCCGGACATGGCATAGGTAGCTGTGGATACTGCGGCTATCTATGCCCGGAAGTGGGAGAAAATACTTGGATTAGACAGGTATCTGCTCCCACCTCCCTTCTGAAAGGTGCCAAATGTGACAGCGGAGGGGGGGAGGAATCCGAAAAGCGGACATTCCATTTTAGGGTGGAACTCCGCTTTAATGCCCCCATCCACCCACTCGATGTGGATGGGGGAATCCTCCCCGCTGAGCTATTGCATTCTGACAGTGGGGAGACTTCCCCGTCATCAGAATACATTGATCAGCATTGCACACTATAGTCTGCGGTGCTGATCAAGAGGGGAAAACCTGACAGGGTGGTTGTACAGAAGTCAATCAGCAGATCAAGTTCTGTACAACATCTCTGCCCATACACGGGTCCCGAAATGTGTCCGGTCCCTGCTAAACCAGCTGATTTTCGATTCATGTACGACCGTTTTAAGATAGCTTAAACTGTATATAGACATTAACAATGAGCTTCTTTTATTTACTACCTTTCAGTCTGTAAAATATACAACTGAAAGTACTTTGCTATATTTCTTTGATAAACAAAACAATTGTTAAATCACTGGGAGGGCTGACACCATCCGATCACGAAAATTTTGTATTTTATCAGGTCAAAACTTGACTAACACGCGATCGAAAATTCCGACAGCAAAAGTCCGACTTCGGACTTTTGCTGTCGGAATTTCCACCACCAAAAGATTGGTTCAAATTTTAAAAAATCCAGTCGAAAAATCTGATTGTCTGTAGCAATTCCGTTTTGCAAAATTCCGACGCATGCTCGGAAAAATGTTGACGCATGCTCGGAAGCATTGAACTTCATTTTGTCGGCTCGTTGTAGTGTTGTACATCACCACATGAAAGTTCAGAGAACTTGTGTAACCGTGTGTATGCAAGCCAAGTTTGAGCGGAATTCTATCGGAAAACCATCCAATGTTTTTCCGACAAAAATCCAATCATGTGTACGGGGCATTAGAAGCTGAGTGCATTTCTGGGAGATCAACATACATTCTTCTGGACTTGCAGGATATTAAAGGGGGAATGTGCTCGTATTGCAGAGGATATACTGCATATTTTGTTTTTGCATTTTTCCCTGACATCACAGTGCACCCAGTAAAGTATTCACAGTGCTTCACTTTTTCCACATTTTGTTATGTTACAGCCTTATTCCAAAATGGATTACATTCAATATGTTCCTCAAAATTATACAAACAATACCTCATAATGATAACGTGAAAGACGTTTGTTTGAAATCTTTGCAAATTTATTAAAATAAAAAAAAAAAGAAGAAAAAAAAACACACATGTATATAAGTGTTTACAGACTTTGCCATGACACCCAAAATTGATCCACTGATCATCCCTGAGATGTTTCTATGACTTGATTGGAGTCCACCTGTGGTAAGACACACATCTGTCTATAAACCAAGCCATGAAGTCAAAGGAATTGTCTGTAGACCTCCGATACAGGATTGTATCGAGGTACAGATCTGGGGAAGGGTACAGAAAAATGTCTGTAGCATTGAAGGTCCCAATGAGCACAGTGACCTCCATCATTCATAAATAAAAGAAGTTTGGAACCATCAGGACTCCTCTTAGAGCAGGCCACCCGGCCAAACTAAGCAATTGAAGAAGAGCCTTAGTTAGGGAGGTGACCAAGAACCCAATGGTCACCCTTATACCGTGTACACACGGTCAGAATTTCCAACAAGAAAAGTTCGATGTGAACTTCTGTTTGGAAATTCCGACTGTGTGTAGGCTCCATCGGACTGGTTCTCAAATTATCCGACAGGAAAAGTTCTTGTCCGAAATTCCGATCGTCTGTATGCAATTCCGATGCGCAAAAAAAACATGCATGCTAGGAATCACGTTGACGCATGCTCGGAAGCATTGAACCTAATTTTTCTCGGCTCGTCATAGTGTTGTACGTCACCATGTTCTTGACGGGCGGAAATTTTGTGTGATCGTTTGTATGCAACTCAAGTTTGAGCCAAAAACTCCATCTGAAAAAACAAAAACAAAAGGTTTCCGATCATGTGTACGCGGCATTACAGAGCTCCAGCATTTCTCTGTTGTGAGAGGAGAAGCTTCCAGAAGAAAAACCATCTCTGCAGCATTCCACCAAACAGGCCTGTATGGTAAAGTGGGCAGACAGAAGCCACTCCTCAGTAAAAGGCACATGACAGCCTGCCTGGAGTTTGCCAAAAGGCACCTGAAGGACTCTCAGACCATGAAAAGCAAAATTCTAATGAAACAAAGATTTAACTCTTTGGCCTGAATGACAAGCATCATGTCTGGCTGAAACTAGACACCACTCATGACCTGGCCAAAACCATCCCTACAGTGAAGCATGGTGGTGGCAGCATCATGCTGTGGGGATGTTTTTCAGCGGCAGGAACTGGAAGACTAGTAACAAGGGAAAGATGAATGCAGCAATGTACAGAGACATGCTTGATGAAAACCTGCTCTAGAGTGCTTTGGAACTCAGACTGGGGTGAAGGCTCATCTTCCAACAGGACAACCGCCCTAAGCACACAGCCAAGATAACAAAGGAGTGGCTACAGGACAATTTTGTGAATGTCTTTGAGTAGCCCAGCCAGAGGCCAGACTTGAACCCGTTCTGGAGATATCGGAAAATGGCTGTTCACGATGCTCTGCATTCAACCTGATGGAGCTTGAGAAGTCCTGCAAAGAAGAATGGGAGAAACTGA